>VWPU01003228.1:0-145404 GCA_013398955.1 Callaeas wilsoni
ATATATATATGTATTTTTATATGAGCTAAGAAGTGCCAGGATCCATTTCTTCTTAAGAAACAGAGAAGTAGCCTTCTTCACAGTAGGCATCAGATTAATATTTTAAGACTTCTCAACTGGTGGGGTTGTTGCCATTAAACTCTTAATTAAATTAAAAATGAGGAAAACTCATTTACTTGAGTAGTACAAGGTGAACATTTACCATAAATATCTAAAAGAAGAGATGGAAATGGCTGAGGTTTTTCTCCAACTTCCTCTCTGAGTTTACTATGGTGTGCTTGGAACGGTTCTACAAACTGCAATAGCATCTGCAGATAAGCATGCCTATCACTTTAGGTTAATTCATGAAAGGCTCACTCATTTACAGGTGCAGATTTCTAATATTTATTGCCAAATTGCCGTGCAAGGTTCATGTGCGTTTATGCTTGAGTGCTTTCAGCTTTTTTTTCTGTATTGCCATAGTATTATTCCTTCCAAGATGCTTGTAATAATTTTTAATGTTTGCAAATGACTTAATATGGTGCTAAGCCTTTTTAGATACATATCACCAGAACAAGATACTGCTTGAGGCAGACAAATTAGTCTTATAAACTAGATCCTAACCCTATAATGATCCAAACCAAATGTCATCCTAACACTCCATCATGTTGTGCCCTGAGGGTGGAGGTGCCTAGAATCCATGCTGAGAGGATTGGTATGCTCTGGTTTCAGGTCTCTCATGAACTCAGTAAAGCTAGTTACCTTAAAATGAGGAACATTTTATCTTCCTGAATGGCTGCTTTTCAAGCTAATATCCCTTGAGTACATCTGAAATAGATGTGTTTGCAGATATGCTTCACCTGCAACCTTACTTCTCCCCAAATGCACACAGGGCAAGTTATGTCTCTACTTGTAATTCATCCTCTGCAGGTCAACATGGACCCCTGCCCAGAAACACTTCCAATATTTTCTTCTCTCTCGTCCTTTTTCTGGGTGCCTAGAATTAGGGATTTCACTGCACAAGTCTGCCATATCCATAGCACTTCTTGCTTCCTTTCAATTCAACAGGAGACGATGATGAGAGGAAGCTGTTCCTTGTCAGTGTAGGAGCACTGAGAAAAGGGCCCAGTAAGCTGCCCATCAATTCTTCACATAAACTGAGTCAAACCCAACAGTAGTCACAATGCTATTCTTTAACAAAATGCTGCTTTTTAAAGATTAGACCATTTGGGAAAATTCAGTCCGTGTTTTCTTGAGATATCAAATCTGTCAAGAATTTACATAATGCAGTTCCAGGGAAGATTTTTGTCTTAATCTACTGGCCTTCTGTATTCTGTTTCTGAGAGATCAGAAATTAAATAGTCTAAAGAAACAGGCAAGAATAAAGAAAGCCAAAGGGAATTTGTTACTGACAATTGGGATATATCTTATTTTTTAAAATTATTTGAATTAAATGTTTTTAAAACTATGGAAATTTGAAATAGCAAAAGAAGGGGAATTCCAAATATCTGACAATTTTAAGTAGCTGAAGTCTAACTTAACTAAAAATGTTTAGTAACAATAGCTTTGTTATATAACTAGAGTTAAATGCCTGCTAAAATACCTAGTAAATACAAACTTGCTTGATATATATCTTAACAGACACTGAGAAGCAAGGACAATTTGTCAGAAGGCTGAGAATGGTAATGGATATTTAAAACCAGACTAATTTAACTTCTAAGTTTTATAGTAGCCCGTGTTTTGACTTCATTCATACAAAAGGTAACATGTATATGACCTCTGCAATGGAATTAGTTCTGCTTTTCACCTCTCCAAGTAAAAGCAGACTTGGTTATTCTCTGTGGACAGAAAAATATTCATGGTTGCTTTTGTGATAACTTTTGCCCTGCAAACTTAAGTATCTGCATTTGTGTCCAAGTTTTGCCTTTATGTGTAGAACTTTTGTCTGGAGATGAGTTTGCAAGCAGAATCTAGCACAAAATTTGCTTCTATTCAAGAAATACTTTGCATCTTCATGAACATCTGGGATAAGAATTTTGTACTTGGCAACATGTATAGAATGATTGGGAGCTGGACATCCAAATCTCAGATACAGTTTTTACTCAGATGGCTTAGCAGTTGTTTGAAAAACGCCTTGTTGATAAGTATTTTTTTTTAATTGCTATTACAGACGTTTACAGCCTGGTGCAATTCCCACCTCAGGAAAGCAGGCACACAGATTGAGAACATTGAGGAGGACTTCAGAAATGGCCTCAAACTGATGCTCCTCTTGGAAGTTATCTCAGGTTAGCTAAAATAAAGTTTTCTATGCATTTACAGCACACTAACTGAAACACACTTAAAGAAACAAAAATTGTTAATGATTCAAAACAGTGAACACAAACTTTAAGTAGACTGAAAAGTGAGAGATTAAACACACTGTAAAGCAAAAAGGAGGGGAAAAGAAGCTCTGCTTTTTCCTTGTGTGCTGTTTTGGACACAAATTTAGGAGGAAACAACCTGAGAAGGGCATCTCTCTCTCCTGCCTGCCAGGCAAGCAGGCCCCAGCAGCCTCTCCCTCCATGGGTTCGGAAAAATAATCTCTCTAGTGAAAGTGAAAAAAACCTGTGCAGGCACAGGGCAGAAAAGGATATTGAAAACCCCCTCCTGTCCCCAGAAGGACACTGGTGGATTTTATATAGTCCCTTCTGTCTGTAAAACTTAGCTGCTCCTGCAGTCCTAAGCCGGGCAGGGTCCGGTGGCCCTCCTGGAGCGTCCTGCTGAGCGTCCCAAAGATGGTAGCTGGTCTTGCATGAAGAAGCAAGCCAAAAACAGTCCAAAAAGAAACAGAAGCTGCTGAAACAGATCACAGTCCCTTTCAGCTGAAAGCTGAAGAACTAGAGAGGAAAACTTCCTTTCTAACTGCTGAAACTGTCAGCCCGGAGAAGAAGTATGTAAACATCTAACTGCAAGGTCAAGCGAGCTGCTTTGAAGAGTTCCCTTGGCTTCTCTCTCTCCCTTTGCAATTTAAAGGTACACTAGAGATCAAGCAGGCGATAGGGAATACAGTATTGTCATGGAATCACCCCAAGACACCTTGTCTCCAAAATTTTCTGGTTTGCGCTTGTGTTCCAGGATACCACAGTGTATCAGGCTATCATTGACATCACAATGTTGTTGGACAAACCAAAAACATTGAGGACCATGTCTTAGCCCCTAACAATTAAAAAACATTTACACTTAGGTTGCAAATTCATTTCATTCTGCTTTTAGCATAAACGTTTTGCTTTGCTTTTAACGACTTCATTGGATGGACCAATGCTTTCAAAAGTGAGTGCCTAAAGTGAACCTAGATCAATATTTAGTCACAAATAAAAGGTCTCCTTTTTCAAAAGAGTGGAACATCCAAGAACTTTTGCTAACTGATGTAAACTCACAATGTCACTTTTGTTATGCATTATTCAGAGGGGCAGTCTCTAAGGTAAGATCAGAATGCCCCTGAATGGGAAGGGAATAGCTCAAGCTACAAATGCACAAGACAGTTTAGATTTTTGCTGGAGATTTCAGTGTGGAAAGAAATTCTTCAAATGATCATTCTTCATGAAATGGAGAATATTTTTAGAAATTATTACTCTTTGTGATCATTTGAAAAGATAAGTTTGTTCAAACACATCAGCCCTATGCTCTGAAATGAGCTGCTCTGGTGTGCTGGATGAGGTTGTTAAAAGCCGTTCTCCTTAGTCAGATGTGCAAGGATGCTATGGCCGATCTGCTGGATAGAATCCAGCCTCTCTTGACAGTCGGGCAGGAGATAAGGATGATGAGCTCTGAGAAGATTCTGCCTTCTTAATATTCAGCTACTGTAACAGACAGTAGCAAAGAACCGAAAGTTGAGTAGCAGGAAGTACACATATCTTCCAGATGTTTAGGGCAAACAAAAATTTTACTCTGGTTTTGCTGTTATATCAGAAAGATCAAAGTCAGATGCTTCAACATTTCAATTTTCTTTTCAGAGTTTTGTTCAAACCTCTTTAGCATTCTTTCAGAAAAATACTTATTATAATGATTGCTGACTTTTAGGTAGTGTTAGGGCACATCCACTCTTGATTTCCAATCACTTTTATGTCTGTAGCAAGGTGTATATAAGAATAACCACATAAAATTTATTGTTCTGCAGGGGAAAGGCTACCGAAACCAGACAGAGGGAAGATGCGCTTCCATAAAATTGCTAATGTTAACAAAGCTCTGGATTACATCGCCAGCAAAGGAGTGAAACTTGTGTCAATTGGTGCAGAAGGTACGTGACAGATCCTGACAGTGCACCTCACTTAGGTCACGTTACAGAGCAGACTGATGGAGACCCTTGGCCACATTATGTGCACTGCTCTCTACATATGGGTGCCTCAAGAATCACTTAATGTTGATTGCTGGACTGTGTCTGTGAAAGGACAAGAGGTGGAAATTTTTGGACACCTGGAGAGGGATAAGGGTGTAAAGGAGCACTAAGCTTAGTCTATCTCCTAGGTTAAATGGAACTGTCTGTGTTTCAATGGGTGTTCAGATAACGATTTTTTTCTTACAGAACGTTGTGGTTTTCCTATAGATTGTTAAAAATAAGGAACTCCTTTAGAAACCAGGTTGGATTCTAGGGTGTGCTTTATACAGTCTGAGATCTTTAGGAGATATTATTTAGACAAAACAAAGGCTGACATCACTACAGAGTGGCTGGAACCTACTCCCATTTTATTATGAGATTTTCTGCAGCTGTGTTTCTAAAATTCAGATGTAGAGTTAAGGGAGTGATCAAAAGAAATTGTGCTAGCTGGGGAGACATTGAACATATGAAGAAAGTGGAGTGGGATGCTATTTACTAAAGTAATTGCTTTTTTATTGTTCTGCTGTTCAGGTAGCTAAGTACCAACATGTGGTTGGCTAGCTAGATTCTGATAAACTGACTTCAGTAAACTGAGCTAAAGAAGGCAGGCTCTCACTGCAAGTGAACCTATGTCTCCCTAGGAGATTCAATTAATTGTTTAAAAATGACAAAAGTGCATGTAGAACTCATTGCTCCACAAAGATATTTGCATAATGGTTTGTATAGCCATTACCATACCAAGAATGATGTGGCTAGTGTGATATCCAACTATTTTTGATTCCTTAGCCTCAACGATGTGCTTTCTATGCTTTTTTTCCCCCACTCTAACATGTCCTTAGAGCAAAATCTTGACTGTAACCTCATTATGATGATGATAAGCACTTCTATATTCTGCTGACATTTTTAGGCCTTTTTAGATTGATTTATGAGCCTCTTCTTTCTGTTTCCAGATTTCTACAGGCTTATATGTATCCTTATTCTGGCTCCCAAGCCTTGATCCCAGGGAGCTTACTGTAATGTGGATGGAACAGGAGATTGATTATGTGGGAAAAGGGTATCTGTAGAAATAATGGAGAGATCTGTCAGCATTCATAGGTTTTACTATGGTTTGACCTAGCCCACTTTGTTCCTCAAGTATTGTTCACCAAATGTATTCCATTTCTAGATCTAGAACTCAAAACTCCCGAGAAATGTGCTCCACGGGTAGATCGTTTGTTTGAACTCACTCTTTATCTTTTTGAGACTGAACTGGATGGGTCGCCTGAGTCCAAATCCTTACCATCTGTCTTTAGGCGCATTACAGAGACCTTTTCTGGGGAATATATTCCCAGTGGGGAGAAATGGGCAATTCCCACAGGCACTTCAGGTGTCAGAAGAGCTCTACTATGTTTCAGAGCTGCCTGGCTCCCTCCATCAGTTGTACAAGCTGCTGGGGCACCAGGGCTCTTTGCTCAATTAAATGAAGTGAGATGGAAAAACATGCTGCTACCTTGAACCTCTGCAGTGAAGGCTCTTCTCAGAGCGACATGGCATTGGATGGACAGCAGAGGGTACTGAAGAGACAGTTTATGTGTGGAAATGAAAATTAAGGATACAGATGCCTATTGGATAGCTGGTGAAGAAATGCTGAGATTACAGAGCATCGAGCAAATGAAAGGTAGTTTCTGTCATGTCGTACAGGAGACTCTGAGGCTTCCTAACCAAAACCAGAGTGTAGCAAAAGGAGTATCTTGTGGGACAGAGTGGTCGTTCTCTCTGATCACAGTTTGCACAAGGCTGGAGTATTTAAACCAAGATACATCAGCTCATATCTGCTCCTGAAAGGAGCAAGCCAGCTCTCTGCACTCCCATCTCCCTTATTTTGCCCCGTTTATTGCTGGCCACTGGGTACTGCCAGGGTACTCAGGCTGGGGTACAGCACTTGAGCACTTTCCATAGCACCTGAGGGCAAAGCATCGGGGATAGCTCGGGTCAGACACTGAAAACATTTAAGGTAACCCTGCTGTTCTCCTTGGCAGCAACTGGCATGGTTCCAGATGCTCTGTGATTTAGGTGCTCAGTGATAATTCCCTTTGGGAAGGTGGCAGGAAAAAAAGGGCAGTAACCTCTTCCAGCTTTTCAGGCACTTGCTGCAAGTTGACTGTCCATACATCCAGTATTTATTCTTGCATGTAACAGCAGGCCATACCTAGTAACCCAAGAGATTAAGGTGATGCTTTTAGCTATTATTCCCTGTTTCTGGAACTCTCAATCTGTAAAATGGATGTATTAAAAGCAAAAATGTATTAATTATAATTTAAAAGAAACTAAATTCTTAGATGGAAGCATGGGAGAAAAATTCACCGCTACTTTCATAGCTTAGGTGCAGAAAGGAACCTGTCATTGTAAGACATTACACTATGTTGAGTATGGCCTGTTGCCCACATTAGATTACATCCATGTGGGCAGGAGCAGAGAGATTCACGTGCCTTCCCCTCCCACTCTAAACAGGCTGAACACAAAGCCAGCTCTGGCACAGATGAGCTTAGTGCCTTGTTAAGTTTACTGTGTTCCCTCTACTAAATTTGTTACCTAAGGCACAGTGCGGTGCTGATGCAGCAATGCAGTATCACATCTGACTGGGTATGGTTTCACAGTGTGGGACCTCTGGCACCAGTGTGTGTTTAAAGAGTCCCTGTGCCCCCTGGAACTGCATTCTTGCTCCTACACTTCACAGCCCTGCCCTCTCACTTGGGCTGACAACTGTTGCTGTAGCTCTGCTGGAGGCTGGATCAGCAATCTGATCTGTTTTTAAGACATGCTCCACTTCTTTTTTTTTCTTTTGTTGCATTTTTCAGCATTGTTGACCGGGCAGTCATTATAGTAGGTTGGAGTGGATGCCAGCAAGGAGGCAAAGCAGTCTGCTTAAGTTTGTTTCACTATGAAAGTCTACAACCCCTTAACTCTCTGCCCCTGTGCGTGAGCACAGGACACGTGGGCTTGCCTGCACCCATCTGTTTGGGCATTCTCTGAGTTACATGGATGCTTGGAATACTTTTTAATTTCCAAAGCATGAAAATTTTGTATCTAAATCTGCTGAGGATCATGTTCCATTATCTCACATACTGAATGGTGAAGAGCACGTAGGCCTAAGGGGAACAACTGGCATTTAGAATGGGACCTCAAACCAGTGATTCCTGTGGGACATCAGTACAAAAACAAAAGTAGTATTTTTAAGGATCCAGGGATATTCTTTAAAGTCGTCATTACTGTTCTGAGCCTGAATTCTCTGGGCTGTCTTTGGAGTGGAGAGAGCTGATCACTTTTAATTGTGATGCTTAGCAGGAGCCAAATTTATCTACTCTGACCTGTCTTGTCAAAGAATCTCTCTCTCCCCTGGTCATGACATGAGACTAGACAGTCAAGAAGCTAAAACAAAAAACTATGAAAATAGTCCGTATGAACCATGCACAGTCCAGGACTTAGAAGTTGTCCCTTAAGTTTTTAAAAAATTGCATTATCTCCATTTGCAAGGTAATTGCGTCCTGAATGAAATCAACTAGATTTGGAGAACCACAAAAGACAAGTATCCTGTTAATTGGAAACACTTCTGTATTGCTTTTCTGGGAAGTGGGAAAAATGTTAAAGACCAAATGATCTGTGAATCTACTACAAGAATGTCAAAATAAAAAAAAATTAATAAATGAAACCAAAGCGGAATAAAAAAATGGGACGAAAACCTTTGAGAACTTGCTTTGCTTAACTTTTTCCCTAGACAGTTTTTATTGTTTCCCCTTCACGTTCTCTCCTCTCCTTTTCTGCCTTCCTCCCCAGAAAGCTGTAGCTTTGTGTATGTGAGGGGAAGGAGCTATATTCCTACCAGAGCAAACAGGCAGTGTGAAAAAATTAATGAAGTCTTTTATTGACCTGTAGAGGAAAATTACAGGAATGAATCAATACCTTTTTGTCACTGATACTTTTCAATATTTTAGCAACTTTGTTTTTCTTCCTTGTCTTTTATAGGAGTCTTTTTTTGTTGTTGTTTTATGCTGGCAGTAGATAATGAGAAACTAAAGCTGGCAAATCACTTGAAAATCCTCCTGAGGCACAACATAGAAAATTCCCTGTCTTGCTCTTTCATTCTGTATGTGTGTACATACGGAGATGTAAATCAAAACAACGATGTAGTGATTATGCAAATCTATGAATTGATTGCCTGACAATCAGCAATGCCTCCTGAGTATTTAAATACATTTATTTTACATTTGAAGAAATTTGTCTTTACTGTATATACATATCAGACATCTGACAAGTACTTGACTTCCCCCAGGAGGAGGAAAGAAAGAGAAGTAGCTACATGCTCTAATTGCCATTTGGTCTTCTTTTTTTTGTCTGGAAGGGTTTTGTTTTGAGACTTGAGGTCTTTCAGGGCCAATAAGGCAGGATGCATGGAAGGCAGGCAGAGTGGTGTAAGAAATCTGGAAAATTAGTGCAGGATCCAAAGGGGAAAGTGGGAAATTAACCATTTATATATAAACTTGAATTATCACACTAACAACTTAATTATAGGGTAATGATGGGCTACATATTTCCTATCACATTTGTTAATTCCATAGGTTCAAATGACAGTTTATGTCACGTCCTGCTGCAATTTAACATGTATCTCAAGTCTCATAGACAGCAGCTGCTTTGTTCTGTAAAAGTTGCCCCTGGATTCAGGCAATTTTAAATAGCAGAGTGACTGCATTTTCTGTTGGCACCTCTACTAGCATTTGATGTTAAATTGAGGGAATTCCTTCTGCTGCAAGTTCCTCCTGCTCCTTGCCCAGAACACCAGTGGGCCCCCCGGCAGGCACAGCTGCTTCATTTTTTGAGAAAGGCTGGAGGTGACTTTTAAGTAGGGGAGCAGCTGGTGCCTTCCCTGCTCCACTGCTCTTTCGGTGTGAGGTGGCTGGAAAGTCAGTCTGCAGTTCCCATCTCTGACTGTCCCATCTCCTCCCTTCCCAGTTCTGCACCCTCCTTAGAGTCTCACTATGTTTTTCTGAGTCTCTTGACTTACTTCTCAGAACGATTTAACATTACCACCACACGTAAGTGATCTGGCAGTACATTTTTCGGTCTTGAGAAATTTAAGTGGTATCACTTAATTACAATGTGGGAGCAGTGGATTCTGACCTGGCTTGTGGCAGGGATTCCCATGTTCCCTGTGTTACAGGTACTCTCAAGAAATCTTGGAACAAATTGAAACCCCAGAGGTAAAAAAAATATCCATTTATATTAAAGATATGTAAATGTGTGTACGCTTCAGAGCTGTAAGGCATTACCAGCTCGTGGCCGTGGTTCTGAACAGCTCGGCAGGAAGCTGTCTAGCTCAGTGTCAGGAGGTGCTGTGTCTCTTGAGCTGTTCTTCATGTCTTGTCTGTGCTGGCACTACAGGTAAATTCTCAAACATACCTAAATAGCATAGGGGAAATTCTGAGTACCATTTTATTAAAAAACAGTACTGTTAATGTCCTATAGTTTCTTAAATTGGGGTAAGACCCCATATTTTTTGGTTCTGTTGCATTTGAAAACTGTTAATATTGATATTGTCCAAACTTTCAATATTTCCCTTCATGTTCTCTCTAAAACATCATCCTAAAAGGTAAAGATTTGAAACTGTTACAACTACTCCGAGAGAAGCCTTTTAGCATGGAAGGACTGAAGTGACCTTGACCTCAGTAACCTTCAGTCTGACTGACAGAGCAGCACAAGCATGAGTTTGTTGAAAAATGAACCCAGGTGAACTCTGTGTGAATAAGGAATTATAGTAGAAGTATAATTAATTTACTAGTTATAATGTTTTATTTATAGAAACATGATTAAAATAAGATGAAATTGAAAAGACCTTTTAAATACTACTACTAAATCTATTTTTCACCTTAGAAATCGTGGATGGCAATGTGAAAATGACACTGGGTATGATCTGGACTATCATCCTTCGTTTTGCTATTCAGGATATTTCAGTGGAAGGTAAGAGTAATACAATTATGTTAAATAATTAAGAAAATTATTTAAAGACATTTTTATATGAATTGTGTATAAGTGAGAGGAGCGTTTTAAAAATAATTTTTTTCACAGAAGATGATACTTTAAATTCTCTACCTGGTGACAAAATGAATTTCTGGAGGGAAAATTATTTACTCTCCTTATCTTGACAGAGACCTTGAGGCAGATTTCTAAGTGCAGAAGTTCTGGTCATGTCTCTCATCTACAGAGACAGAAACATGACTATGTTTCTGAGCTTCTGAGCTGTACCCTTTGTCTTTGGTCCTATTTCCAACATACATTTTTAGTTCTGTCCATTTGTCACATTCTTTGCAAATAAATATTGTCTGATTATATCCCTCTTCTTTCTAACTATCACTTTTTCCCCTCACTGTTTCAGACTTCTTTTTTCTTAACTTCCGCTTTGTAACTGGCTCCAAAAAGCATGTTGTTACAATACTCTTTAAATCAAGTCTATGCTTTGAAAGTCTAGAATTCTGGAAACTAATCTCAATTTTCACCAAAAGTAGAATCATTTCAAGCTCTGCATGTTGTCCTGCCCACATAATTGGTGGCATATTAAATGTGGACCTGATGGTTTATTTAATAATTTCTGACTGTTGCTTATGCGCTCAGATGTCCGTTAGGGTTCAAATAATAAATGTATTTTTTGGGCACTTAAACCTCCGCATAAGCAAATGAACTGAGACTACAAGCATAGTTCATATAGGCAGCGACACAATCTTTTATGCCTATTTGTGTTATTTTTTTATTGGGTATTTTTCTCCAAGGTACAGTCTGCTGCCCAACCAATATAATTCCTTCAATTTCTAACATCCCAGAACTTTTGTGCAGGCTGAGACTCTAATCTTAACTGACCTCTGTATTTTAATGAAATTCCAGTAGTTCATTTATATGATCATCTTTTAGGATTAAATGTTGGTTTATGCCATTCAGTTTCAGGTGGCCAACCACATTTAAGATGACAAGAAATTAATTACTTGAGCACTTTAAAAATTTTTCCTTTTTTTGACTCCCTTATGTCTTTTACAGAGACCTCTGCCAAAGAAGGGCTGCTGCTGTGGTGTCAGAGGAAAACTGCTCCTTACAGAAATGTGAACATTCAGAACTTCCATCTTAGGTAAACTTCCACTATTTCAAGAGGTAGAAGCAATCTCAAAAACATTATATCACATTTTCCCCACAATTGTGTAGGTATATATTTGACAGAAGAATTTTGCTCTTCACTGTTAACTAGACCTTTTTCAAATTCTCCTGCTCTATCTTCAGAGTGTGATTTTGGTTAGCCTTCAGTATTATTTACTATGACTTCCAGAGTTACTATTTAAAATAAAAAGATCTTGCTATATACAGAATGATCATATTACATTTTTAGAGGTTCTTCATATTTTATGGGAATTCCTGAGTACTGCAGCATAGTGGCAAATGGCCATATGAGAGCCATAGAGAAACTCTTCTGGCAAAAAGATCAGTGTGTCGAGCATGTAAATATGTCATTATGACGAATCAGTCTTTATTATTTTGCAATGTACATTACTATAAGGAGCATAAAACGCACTTGGTACATACACAACAGCAGCACTGTAAACACATTTGTTTACAGAATCAAAATCATAACCTAAGCTGGAAAACTTAGTGAAGCTCCAGCCTTGTGTTTCTGTGTTTTCATTAAGAGCTAGAATCGGAGTTCCAGGCCATTTACAGACAGCCTGGTTTGGGGATTTCACTGGGCCAGTTCCTGAAGCTGTGCCACTGGCCTACCTCATTACACTACATGACTTACCATTTGCACTGTTTAACCATGTGATCTTCCCTTCCCTGAGACTCTTCTCGTATTTAAAACAAGAGCTCTATATTAGTGTTTTGAATTAATTCTTAATGTGTATTACCTAAAGCACATTTAGTGAGAGAGAAGATACAGTTCATACATACATTCCAAGATAAGAAAAATTTGTTTGATTTACAGTCCCTGTATTGCCTTTCAGAGATCTGAAATTTGGTGTTACTTTCCTAGAATATGGAAAGGTATATTTATTAGAACTTTATATGGATCGATGGTATAATAAAAGTTACAGTGTCAGAATCTTAGTGTACATATGTACATACACTGGTCTGATACATGATATGGGGAAAACATCTTGAATGGAAGTACCTTGATTTATGTTTGGGTGGATTGGCTCTCACAGTACTACTTTGCAGTGAGCTATCCAGATCATTTTAGTTTACACCTTTCGGGAAAAAAAAATTGTTTTCTTGGTGCTCATTTTGATTTGGTTTTGCATTCTAGATGATTTTATATTATACAATGTAGGTATATTTGGCTTGATTTTGTTGCAATTTTATTGGAGATAGTTCTGTTATTTGAAGGACCCACCCAGACATCTCAGCAATAGGGATTTTAACAGTTGGAAAATGCTTAGGCTCACACAATTACTGCACAAGACAAGACCTCAAACCCTCAGTCCCTGTGATTGCTTAAACTGTTTACATAAAGTATCTTTCAGAATAATTGCTTCTGGCTAAAAGGAACCTCTCATAATCTTTCCAAAAATATGTTATTTGTAGCTCCATTCATTTCCTATTCTTGCCACAAAAGGTAGCGGGTCTGAAGTCAGGACGAAGTGTAAGAACTCAGATCAAAGCTGTCATATGTGTGAAGTGTTTTAAATAAACTGAGCTGATTTATGATTTCTTACTTCTCTGAGCACATGGTTGTGCCAGTAAAATTCTCAGAAATAACAGAGGAAAAGCCAATTGCTTCAGCAAATTCAAGTAATTGCAGGTTTGCTCTCCTTTTACTTTTTCACAAATGCACTGTGAGTGTAATGGGAGATGATGCACTTTCATGGAGGAATGTGTACTTGAGCTGTCCTAGAACACTGCATGAATTAAGCAATTGAAATGAGAGAGTGTTGCACAAAATGTACATTGCCTAGAAAGTATATGGAGTCCTTAAGTGTGTATAGACTGTGGAGTAAGATATGTACTATAGTTAAAGGAGGGCAGTAACAGAACAGCTCAGAGAGAGTTGACAGGACATAAGTGTCAGGATTTGACAGAATTCCTGCTTTATTTTAAGCCTTGAGCAAGGATCAAACTGTAAAATGCCATGACTTTATTAACTAATTTTTTTTCCATTTTATTCTTTTGTTGTAAAGCTGGAAAGATGGCCTTGGATTATGTGCACTTATCCACAGACACCGACCTGATCTTATTGACTACTCCAAGCTAAATAAGGTCATCAGTCTGGGTGGTACAGCATGCTGTCCTGCAGTGATTTGGCTGGCTTCTGGTTTGCTTAGCATGTTTTCTAAAATACAGGCTGAGGAGTGCATACTAATTCTGACTGACTTTTTAAGGTTCTTCCCAAAAAAACCTCAATGGCACAAGGGAGAGGACCTCTTGACTGTCCTGTGTCCTTTCCTTCCCATTACAATGACTTTAGCATTTAATTGCAAATAATCTGGTCCTCAGATTCTGGCAGTTGATGAAGTCTTTACACTGCCCAATATGGATGTTAAATCAAATACATGGAAATTATCAATTTACTGCTGATGGTGTTGTCCATCCTGTTTTTATCTGATGTAAATGACTGTAGATTGCAGACCAGTAAACAATGACATGACAATTAATCCTAAGATTCCTTAGAACAAACACGAGCCTTGCTAATTAGGAATACACAGAAAATTACTAGTCTTACATATTCAGAAAGTATTCACTGATTCTCAGATTATACTTCTACCTATACTTCCAGAGAAGTGGAAACAAAAACAATAACCTAACTTCCTTAGGTAGTACTGCATGGGGATTACAAAACTATTTTATTACAGTGTGCTACTTATGGCAAAATGCATGTTTTCTAAAAGATACTTCGGTTTGAGACGGAGAAATGAGGAATGAGCAGTAATGTCAGAATTTCTTGTTATCATTACTGAAGAAAAAAATCCTAGAAAGAAGTAGAATGCTATTGTTTCATGTTAGGTCTCAATACACACATGCTGTTTTCTGCTCTCTGGAATGAATGCTTCTTCAGGTCTTATGTAAACACCAGTGCAACAGAAACCTTAATCATGGTTTCCTTAATCAAACTTAAATCTGTTATGTGCAACTTTGCATTGATGAGAGAGACTGGTAAAACATCGACTGTATTTTTCCATTCCATGCCCTTTAATTGCAAATTGGTTTACTAGTGGAATCAACTGCTATTAGAAAGTCCTTGGTGAAGGAAAAGATAAATGAATGAACTAAAACTATTTTAAAACTTAGTCTGCTTTATATGTATGTTCAATTTATGCCAGGCTCCCTGAAGTGTGCAGTGACAAAAATTAATTGAAGTTAGTACTGAACACATAAGATTTTAATTTAGGCAGCTGTTAAGATAACTTCAGATACACATAAGATTTTAATTTAGGCAGCTGTTAAGATAACTTCAGATCTGAAACAAGGGGCAATATATTAGCCATCAATAGCAGCTTGTTCTCCAATTCTGTATACAACCTTTCCTACAGATAAACAGAGTAATGGAATGACTGAGCCCCCTGTCTGTGTGCACATGTGCTTATTACGCATGGCACGAACAGAAGTGAGTTTGATTGAATTTGTGCTTTGAATAGTGGTACGCAGTGCTAAAGAACATCACAGCATAACCATCTCATGGATGAGTGCTGAGAAAAGGGAACAGAACATAAGCAGGTCTGCTTCAATGTTACTATTTCCCTCTTAGAGGTTTCCAAAATAAGAACAGGTCAGGTTTCAAATTGAGGCTGAGCTGTTGCACGTAAAGCACATGCAGAAAAAAAATCTTAAAATAGATCTTGCTTTTCTGACCTGGCTGTGTTTGATCGACTCTTCATTTTGGTTACATTAACAGCTGTCTTGGTGTCTTGTTTCTTACCTCCTGCATGCTGTCCTTTCCTTTTCTCACCAATGTGTTTTGTGTGAGCTTGTAGCTGGAAAGATGGCCTTGCTTTCAACGCCCTTATCCATAGACACAGGCCTGATCTCCTTGACTATGCCAAGTTAGATGAGGTATTTCCTTAGCTGTAGCAGAGATTTTTAGTTATTGTGGCTTGTAGTTCTGTTTAAAAGGATGGGTGATGGAAATCTCCAATTATTCAGAAGCTGCTGTGATTTTAAAGTAATCCTTTACCAATGGAGCACTGTTACCAATGGAGCACTGTTTACTCATGCACTTAGTACCAAGCATGCAAATAGGAGGTGCTCATCACTCATTCATAAGCAAAGTGCTTTAACCTAGTCAATAGGTCTCACTTAGATTTACTGTCTTTTTTACTTTGCTTTTCTGCATCTTATTTTCCCAGTCTCTCTCTACAGACATGGGCATTGTTCAGAGTGGCTATGACCAGTTAGCAGTTTGTGACTATGTGAAAATAATAATAGCATTAATGGCATGGACTGCCATTTCACATAGCATGTTTTCCCTCCAAGCTGATATGGGAAGGCTGCCTCAATGGAAGCTCTAATCTGACACACTCTTTCATTGTCAGCAACAGCTGTCTGTAATGTAAGACACAAAATATGTGCTGTCTATCTGAACTGTGCTCACCACTTCCTTTCTCTTTCTTTCAAAAACCAAAATCTCAAAACCAGAGGAAGTGCCTGAATTTCCACAAACCTAAAATTCAGTTTATAGAGGCATTATGGATTTATATTTCCAAGCCCAAACTGGCAAGTTTCACTCCTTCTAGAGAACAATTCTGTCTGTGCTTGCTTCTTCTCATGCACACACCTAACCAGCAGAGGACTCAGTAGAAGCCATATCCCTGTGATGTACAGTATAGTGGGTATAAAACAGACAGGGCTAACTCTGTGTTGAACAGTCTCATTTAGCCTGCTGGTCCAGTGGCATTCAGTGTCTGTATGGCTGCTGTATTTCATTCAGAATTAGCTCAGAATTGAGTGTACACTGCATATGTTATCTGTGTTCACCTCCAGAATGTATTTGCGGCAGAGTTCTAGCAGTAGATAACAGCTTATTAAAGTTTCCTTTTGAAAACATAGCAGCAGATGGACCAAAAGTTCATGTACCTAGGCTCTGTTTTTTGAAGAACAATAGTTGTGACTCCAGTTTACAGTTTGGAAAAACAGAAGCTAAGTTTTAGTGTACCTACTCTAGTCTTGCTTCAAAGAAAATACTTCTATCTTTGACTCATTGTATTTTTTTCTTTAACACAGGATGACCCCATAGGGAATATCAACCTTGCCATGGAAATTGCTGAAAAGCATTTGGATATCCCAAAGATGCTGGATGCAGAAGGTGAGAGTTATACTTTCCTGAAGTTTGTGTTTCTCATAAGCAGGACACAGTAAAATTTCTTTTTTTTTTTCCAGCAGATTTTCAGTATTCCTTCCATAAGAATCATAATGTAACAACCTGCTTCATTTTCAAAAAATATTTTCGTTCTTTTTCCCCATGCATTGGATAATTTCACTCACTTTTTGCTTTATTATTTATTGTTGTTAACGTTTGCATTTATTATAGTGCTTTGGACCCTAACCTCCGCACATGGCCCCACTGTGTTGAGGTAAAATGCAGGATCAAAAGTTAATCCTTGCTTTTAATAATTAAAATTTAATAAAGGGAAATATAAGTGTTAGCAGCTTAAAGCATATTCAATTTTTTAAATGTTTAAGTGAGGGGCCAAAAATAGAAATAGAAGTACTTTCAAAATTTCCGAAATATACTAACACATGCCTTGCCTCCTCTGGAAGAGAGCTAGGTTGAGGGAAGCATTTTTTTCATTTATTTTAGTTGTAAACTTTTTGCAAGGGTATTTTTAACAAATAATTTATATGTCTCAAATTATCTTGAGTTTCCTGAATTTCTTCAAGATAACCAAACTTTTGTACTCTGGGCAAAAAATGCTACCAAACTACTGGAATTTGCCTACATTAATTCAAAGCATTCTTCTCCAAGAATGGAGACACAGCTCTGGTGGCTTGTCAGTAGACCAGTGATAACACAGGAATTATCCAGAGCATTTAAACTGACTACACCTGCTCCTCTTGAAGTCTTCATTCGGAAAGTTAGACAGGATGATTGGGAAAATCCAGGTTGTAACCTCTTCATTGAAGAGTAGTTTCACTTTCATGCTTTAAAACAAATTGTTTTCATCTTTTGAACTGCTATTTCCCTTTTAAGCACTACTTAATTATTTTACTCTGAAATACTGTGCAAGGAAAAAACACAGAAGTGCTGTCCCCTTGCTGTTGAGCAGCTTCTACTATCATTCTCCTTGCTACCTTTTTTTCTTCTTCTCTTCATAGTCAGTATAAGAAACCTTGTATTTTCCTCACCTAATTTTCTGCACATTCTATTCCTTATCTTACTGTTCTCGTGGCAGGGGAGGAGGTAATGAAATTATATTCCTTCTAATACCCTTTAAGTATTCATGGTCACTTTTTACTGTCTTTACTTCCACTGTGCTCTCCATGGAAACTTTGCAAAGCTTTGTTCACAAGTACATAAATTAGATGCAAAATCAATAAATATATTGGTCCTGAACCTAGAAATCTCACTGTTAGCATTAGAAATTGTCACCTCATTCCTGGGTCTTTTCAAGTCAGTATCTTCCCACTCCTTACATTGACAGGAATCCTTGCAGCTTGCACTAGAATAATTCATTACTCAGCCGTAATTGCTGTAAAAACACTTTTTCCTGCCTTTCTCTGTTAAGTATTGAAAAGGTCCATTTTTACCCATGGATGCATACCTTGATTGCACCCACTTTATATTTTCACTCCTTCCTGGCTTGGTAGGGACAAGGCTATTAGCCAGCCAAGCCAAGCCCTCCTATGATTTATGCTATTAACTAAAAACATGGGCTGGCACAGGGATTGCAGAACTGCGACTATCCAAGCTTTTCTTAGCACAAAATGTATTTCTGGACTGCAGGGGTTGAACAGGTTTCCAATATATGCCAGTACCCTGTCAGCCACAGGGACTCTGTGCCGATACACACTGTGGGCAGTTCCGGTTTGTGACTGTCAGTGGATGTGTTTAGCTCTGCAATAAGTGCAGTGATTCAGATGAAGTTGCTTTGGAGTGGCAGCGAAGCTGAACCCAGTAGATCTGCCAGCCATGCCATCTGCTTGGAAGTTTCCACAAACCAGAAGGTAGCAATACGCTTCTGTACAGTCTCAGCCTTCAGATGTTTTGCCATTTCAGAGAGAGTTGCATCTTTTGTGTTTGCTGATTCCTAAAGCTTAGGTGGCTTTGCACTCATATCAGTAAACAGATGCAACCTGAATAATTGTGTGTTTTTTTGGAATCCTTACAGCACTGAGGTCACACCATTATCATAAACAGATGAAAGTACCTTGTGAGAATTTCTGAGCAGTTAACCCTCTTCTCTCCACACAGATGTAGTAAACACTGCCAGACCTGATGAAAGAACCATTATGACTTATGTTTCCTGTTACTACCATGCATTTGCTGGTGCTCAGAAGGTGAGATTGTAGATGGATCAGATCTCATCCTTCACCTTCTGTCTTGCTTCTTACAGCAATTTTTCCTTTTCTGGTCTTTTCCTCACTAGTTACTAGAACAGCATCTTAGAGCTGAACTCATTCCCTGTTGCCTCTTTTCTCTGTGAGCCACTGTTTTGGTAGAGCCGGTAGTAGTCTATCCATTTGTTCCATAGAAACAAACCTTCCTGTCTCATCTTTCTGCATATTTACTAATAATATCCAGTAGGTTTTTGACAGCTAGTTACTGAATGGGATAGAGGATGATACTCCCTTTAAATAAACTTGCGTGCATCCATTTGAAGCACCATTAAAAGTGTAGGATGAAAATAAGCTCAGAGTGAAAAACAATTTCAACAGTAGAATGCCATCTTTCTTCTCTCTGCTGGATATTATTTCTGCTACAGATGTCAAAATCATCATAACATGCTCAGAAAATAAACCCTTCTCTTATGCTTTCAGGATTGTTTTTAAAATGTTAAATGCTTAATGGTAAGTACAAACAGCAACATCAAATGATGCTACTATGCAAAACAGACACAGAAACATATATAGACATCTCAGATGAGTTCTGGAATTATGTCCTAAAGAAAAGAAGGAAAATTCTAAAAAGTAAGGCAGTTTGGAGTTGGGCATACTTCAGGTATTGGTAATATAAAGAATACTGATCTATAATGCTAAGGTTATAATCCATGTGCAACTTCCAGAGAACATCTCCCCAGATTGAAATGTAGTCTGCCTTTCCTGTGTCTTAGTCAAAACCGCCACAATTTAGCCACCAGACGTACGTGTACCAGTTCTTAAGCAGACAGTTCTGGTAAAATTAAGGTTACTCCCCTTATGACAATACTGCTGGATCAAGCTCATGAAAAAAAAATCCTTCTCTTTGTATGAGTTTATACTGAATTTTTAGTGTACTTTTTATTCTGTCAGCACCTCTCAATCTAACACTAAATTTATTACAGCTTTGTAGAGTTTCTAGAATACAGAGCTATGGACAAAAAAAACATAAAAAGGACATGAAGTTATGCATTTACTTATTCATCCTATTTTCTACTCCTCGATTCCTTTTTTTCTTGTTTTAATTTCTCCCCCCTCTTGTAGATATTGTGAACACTCCCAAACCTGATGAGAGAGCTATCATGACATATGTGTCCTGCTTCTACCATGCTTTTGCTGGAGCAGAGCAGGTATTAATCAACTGTCCCTTCAGGTTGCTGTGTTTTTGATTGGTTGTTTCACATTTCCACTAGTTTATTAAAAAAAAACCCCAACTAATTTAGTACTATGTGGTGTTAATTAACATATGCAAGTATTACTTGAGCACTAATATTTGTTTTTAACCAACTCTCAAACCTGTTTTAGTTAAATGTTGTGTAACAAGTTAACAATTCAAATTGACATTCTATTTCTAATTTTGGGTCTTTATTTGCTAATTTTAAGGACTGTTTCAGAAAAAAATGTATTTGAAGATATCGAAAAGGGGAGTTGTTCCTTTTTGCTACAACATCTTATGTGTTTACTGCGTAACAGAATGTTTGACTTTTGGAGACTAAGACTCACTCATGCTGAGTAGTAATTTAGGGCTAGATTTTCAAAGATCCCTGAAGACACAGAAGGGCACAGAAAACATCCAACACAGTATTTGTGCCTGGTTCCCACCGAAGCCAACAGAATTATTTGTGGATGAAAGTACTAGTATAAAAGGCATGCACATCAGCATCAGACCTGTCATCGGTGGGATTTTCACTTATAAATGTGGCTTTTCCCACTCTTCTGCTTCATACATTTCTAGCCTACAAATGAACATAACCCAAATTATGGGAAAAAAAAAGAAGAACCTTTAAAGTACCTGATATTTTCCCTTCATCCTCAGGACTGAATTTCCCTTCCTGTCTGCTAGGTCACCTATACCTTACCACAGCACAACTACGCTGCTGCACTCTCTCACTTCTGGGTATGAAGGCTTTGCTAGTCATGCAAAAGGGGAATCCCAAATACTCTGTAACACAGGAGTATACATGGATATTTATTTGATTAGATATGTTCCAGAATCATATTTGTATGAAAGTACTGCTCTGCGGTATCAAAGTAGTAAATTTTAAATATGGCCGAGCTACATGACACCTTCACATATAAATTTGTCAGGAGGCATGAAAAGGTTTGCTGTCAGTGGTTGAGCTGCACTTAATCTCAAGGGTACATATACATATGATATGCAGATAAAGAGTGGTCTGAGACTCCTGCATCACATGTTGTGTCTTTCCAGTGTGGCTAACAAATCTAATACTTTTTGGATGTGATTAAAGAAATAACCTAATAGGATATTTTTAAGAATGGCCAAGTTGCCTTTAAAAAAAATATATATTAGAAAACTATATAATAAGGCTTCATTGTACAACAAGGGGACCTCTGTGCTGATCCATGCCTCATTCAGGCCACTGGAACCTATGGCTGCAGAAGGAGGGAAAATGAGTATCTAAGCAACCTAGGAGCATAAATCAACAACTATAAAGGAATGTGATCTTTTATTTGCAGCAGCCACATTCTCTCTCTTTCTCCAAGCCTATACCTTTCTCAGAATATATTTGTGAATATGTCCTGTTTATCTGCTGTGTGTTACAGGCTGAGACTGCAGCTAACCGGATCTGTAAGGTGCTTGCTGTGAATCAGGAAAATGAGAGGTTGATGGAAGAGTATGAGAGACTAGCAAGTGAGGTAAGGATGCTCTGTCTGTAATGTGGTGACATTTATGTTCATGAAATATTGAAAGCTGAAAGATTCAGGCACTCGCTTCAAGACAGCAAAGTGTACAAAGACACTGTAAGGATACATTTCATAGTGGCAGGTTACAAAGCCCAGTTGCCCAAGATATCAAGTTTCAGGTGACTCCTTTGCCACAGACTTCCTGTGTGACCTTCAGCAAGTCAGTCAGTCTTGTTAACGTGCCCAAAAGGGTATCTTGAGGATTGTCATCTGTCTGCCCCAAAACCAAGCTTTCCATCTCTCTAACCTTTGAAGACAGCCATCCTTGACCACATGTAGAACATACCAGATCATGTCACTCCAAGCAAATCCACTGGCTTTGTGTACTGCAAAGCACACCTGGAGAGGGTCTGTCAGGTTGTTCACAATTCACCTGAGAGCACAGAGAGCAGATGAATGTACAGATGAATGTGTTTCTCCTGTCCTTTCTTGTTTAATGGCAATTCTGCTGAGCAGAACTACAGATGTGCAGTGCACAAATGACAGCTTTCTTATCTTTTATTGCTTAAGCTGCAAAAACATACTGTGATCACAGCACTACTTTCTGTATCTAAATTTGCACTAGTGGCCTTCTGAGTGAAGATTTTTATACGACCTGAGGCTGGTTTCTGGCCTGATCCCATAATTAAGACTACCTGAAACACTATACTTTTGAAAGTGGCAGATGATATTGGGTAACTCAGATTTTGAGTTATTAGAGATACCTTAGACGTATCAATCTTTCTGAAAATCAGTGTATTTCTAGGATTACCTAGAATATCTGGGCAAATTTGCTATAAAAGTATTGTTCAGCTTTGAATATCTTGTGCTTACTTGCCATTAAGGCATCAGTACTGACTGAAGTCAGTAATATTAAAATGGAATAAACTTAATTAAGATTTGTATGTTCAATATAGTGGTTTTTTGGTTGTTTTTCCATTACCTTTATTTGACTTGCTTATGTTGGTTTGAAAGCTTTTAGAATGGATTCGCCGGACAATTCCTTGGCTGGAAAACAGGACCCCAGAAAAAACAATGCAGGCTATGCAGAAGAAATTAGAGGATTTCCGGGACTACCGCCGCAAACACAAACCTCCCAAAGTCCAGGAGAAATGTCAGCTGGAAATCAATTTCAATACCCTGCAGACAAAACTGAGAATCAGCAATCGGCCAGCTTTCATGCCATCAGAGGGGAAAATGGTTTCAGTAAGTAACGGAGGCATCAATATTCTGTTTGCTTTATCAATGATCTCCCAAAAATGCCAATGTGAAGGATAGAAAGGCCATTCTAAGTCATTCTCAGAACATCAGTTTGTTGTACTTTTTCAATACCAAACTATTTTTACACATTCCCTTTCATTCCAGAATCTTGCTTTCTAAAAAGCATGCTCCTGCCTCTTTGAAGGCTTTCACAAAAGCAAATTATCTGGAGATGCAAGACGATATAGAGCTTCCTTTGGGAATGTTATCAATACTCGTGTATCAGTGAGGCCAGTGATTGCTTATATAAGAAGATCTCAGTGGTTTCACTGACATTTTAGTCATTAAACAGACATTGCTCAAGACATGTTTCTGCATTTTTCTGTTCTGCTTTTTTTCTTGTGTCTATGAAGTTAAGAATAGTCAGTACCAAGAATTCTCATCTCCTGATAACTACTGTGACTTGACTATGGGCCAAAACATTTCCTGTGGAATATAGTAAACATATTTCTGTACTCTATCATTGTGTTTTGGTTTCTCAGATTTCATAAACAAAAATATTGCTCTATCTGAAAAAGGGCCATTGTCCACTCCCTGTATGCAGAAAATAAGGGCCCTGTTACTTCAGCTTCCACTCATGTCTTTGAGTTTGCGAGGAAGCTCACAAAACTTTGTGTACTGCAGAAGGTGAAATGAATTTGTGTTCCAGGTAAAAGACACACCAAGTCCTCTTGAGACTAATTACTTTGCTATTGTCAACTTGTGAAAGCAAAGCATTTTCATTTAGATAACAGATAGGTATATCATAAAAGAACACACACATTGTAGAATAGGAGGTAAAAGCAATATATTGTGAAGACATTGGACCTGTAGCCATGCTTGGAAACCATTTCTTTAGGGGTTCCTTTCATGAACCCACCTGAATACAACACACTATGAGGAGCAGGTGTCTGCACTAAAAGACAACTGCCTGACAACATTTTCTATGATTCTGTGATTTTACAAAATCTGAACATAAAAAATGTATCTTTTTGAAGCCAAATTGTGAATGAATCAAAAATCTGTAAATTTAGATAAAAAGAGATTATAGTTTCATCCATCTCTCCCATGTACTCTCTTCACAGGATATTGCCGGCGCTTGGCAGAGACTTGAACAAGCTGAGAAAGGCTATGAAGAGTGGCTGCTGAATGAAATACGACGACTGGAAAGACTTGAACACTTGGCTGAGAAATTTAGGCAGAAGGCTTCCACTCATGAACAGTGGGCATATGGTGAGGAGAGATGGATTTTAACATTTTTAGTATTTTAATGCTCAAAGTTGAACTGTCAGTGCTGAGTATTTGCCAGCCACAAACTCACTCATAAGTAGTTTGGACAATTTCAGACAATATAAAATAATAACAGATAAAAAGTCAGGTTTTGTTGACTGTAGTCACAATCCTAACTTGTTGGCATGTTGCTAATGAGATGTAACTGTAAAAATCATACTTGAGGTAGTGAGTCAAACTTAATGGGAATATTCTGCATTTGAATAGAGGCCATTACTGCTAATGTATTCCTACGTAGTTGTACACCAGCAATCCAACCAGGAACGCAGTCATACCACTGGCTGAGTGTGAAATTATTAACAGAGGTGTTCTGAGTTCATTATTATTTGGTCATCATGATGTTCTGAATAGTCCAGATAAACTACATGATAATGGACTCATGTCTGCTTTCCTCCAAACCCTGGATTACCTGCCATTTATACTTCTGGCTTCTAACGGTAACCTAACCCTACCTGTAGTTGTGACACCTGTAGTACCTTCCAGTGGCATTCAGTTTTGTTGAGGACTATTAAACACAGGTCTGCTCTATCATCCTGACGACTCTCTTCCTGTTTCTTCCATGCTTCTGGCTTTTTCCAGCTAGATTCTTTCGACATTGTGAAAGTGAATCAGAGTCCATCCTCTAACAGAGTTGCTGGAAGCATGCAAGGCTGTAAATGGCTACCAAGCACATACTAGAAGGGAAACTACAGTCTTTATCAGCCCTGAGAGCAGATTTTCTGAGCATAAGCTACTCATGGGGACAAGTTATAGCTGTTGTGTAGGGAAAACTTCACATAAGCTGGTACACAGCAAGTGAAACAATAGTTGCTTCTGGCTCTAGGATTCACAGAGCTGTAAATGCCACGTGGTGAGTGCAGCTGCAGGGCTCGTGTGGATTCAGTTGTCCAACATAGGAGCTACCCAGCAGTAGTATTTCAGTTTCTACTTAATCTTTGTTTCTCTAGCCTTTTGTAGATAAGTTGTTATTTTCCACTTAAAATTCAGTGTTCGATACAAAAGGCAGTCACACATCTCAGGATCTGGGCTTTTTAAAAGTGCTGAAATGAATAATGAATTGAAGGTGGAACATAAAAAAGAATAACAGATCATTAGTAAGAGTGAAGCTGAGCATAACAGTGTGATTTCTGGATTTTTAAGTCTATTCTACAAAAAATTATCACAGTGGTTTAGAGGTATAGTTTTTGCTAATATACCATGTTAATGCCAGTTTCTCCAGCAATGTAATACTCACTATTTTAGACCTGTATAAGCAGCCTATGCAAAAATCAAGACATTAGTGTGAGCACTTTAAAAATATATGTTTCTAATTAACATGTGCTGACAATTTGCTGCTGATTTCAGTGGGGGTGTGATTTAATTTCATACATATGATTTTCACCATGCCTCAACTAAAAAGTTGATTAAATTTGCAGTTTTCCTAACAAATAAATTGGTAAAAAATGAGTGATATTTTCATTTCCTCTTTCAGGCAAAGAGCAAATCTTGCTTCAGAAGGATTATGAGTCTGCCTCTCTGACAGAAGTCCGTGCCATGTTAAGGAAACATGAAGCTTTTGAGAGCGATTTGGCTGCTCACCAGGACAGGGTGGAACAGATCGCTGCCATTGCCCAGGAGCTGAAGTATGTTCCATTTAAAGGCTTGCAGCTGCTGACATTTAACTTTGCGATAAACTCTTTCCAATGAATTTGATAGTGTCATAGGTACCAACGTAGGAATTCCAGACACAGCTTCATAAGTATATTATCTGAGCTGGTCACTGAGACCTTTCCCTCATCTCCCCCTTATCCCCAACCAAATATAGATATTCAACTAACCAAAATTATATGAAAGCAAACATTTTCAACTTGACTTCACAGTAATGTTTTAGCATTAGCTCTACCCATGAGTCCATTGTGGGTTGATGGGAATCCTGGAGGTGTTTATTTCTCAGTTCATATGGTCTGCTGAGAGGTACGGGCTATGAGGTGTTTAACTTAGAAAATATTTTCATTTACACAAATTACAGATCAAGTATCTTCACAAGTATATTGGTCCTTTCAAAAGGCTTCACATCCTTTTATTATCTCTATAATAGTGGGTAATGCACTGACTTCCTGCAGATTTAATTGTCTCTAATATGCTTATTTTCAAAATCTCTTGATATTACATTTGGAAGTGCCATTGTCTCCATTTTACAGAAGGGACAGTGGAAACTAAACATGCTCAGGGTTGCACAAGGAATCAAGCACACACAAGGCTCCCCCATAGGAGAGCTAGAGTTTTCACCCACAGTTCCATCAATTTAGCCACCAGCACTTGCTTACCCAGCATACTATGCCCAGAGGAAACACTGCCAAAGCTGAGAACAACTCTGCAACACATTTAGGCTACATCTGTGTTGTCAACATTAGCTGCGTAGGTCAGCAGTGTGAAAAGTAAAAGCTCCGGGCTGACCCCTTATGGTAGCAAAGTCCTGAGTGTTGTTTAAGTTAGTCTGGCTAAACTCTGTCCCTGTTGGTGGAGCTTGCTTTTGTTTGTGGGAAGGTTGTTAACTCAGCTGTGCAAGCACAGTTTTGTGAGTGAAGCTCTGCCCACGCTGATAGGACTGTAGCATTACATATGGATGTCCCTGTTCTGGTAAAGCAATCTTGGTGTCTACAGCAAGGTAAGCACATTTGATTTTATCACCTTATGCGGTTAATTGCAGTGGTTTTGTACTGTAAATCAGTGGTGCCACTCCTGGTCTTGGCAGTTTGGCACTCGCAGTATAAATCTGTAAAGCCAACAGGAACAAATGTGCAGTAGTGGTTGAAATAGGAGCCAAGATCAAAATTCTCAGATTCCTGCCCTTGGCTTCAGCTCTCCAAGTTTTAATTTCTCACCTTGAACAGGCAGAACAGTTACTGCTCAGAAATCAAGTCTTAGAAACATGCCCTTTTTTCACTTTATGAAGGACCATGACTCATAAACAGCCCCATATTCATTAATGATTTAAAAATCAGAGACTTGTCTAAAAACGCAGTTCATATCTGATAGCAGCAGCACTTACAGTAATTGTCTAATTCAAATGGATTTAAAAGAAAAATCCCATCTTCAAGATTATTTAAAGGAAGAAAAATAAAGCACAGTGGGCAGAATAAGTACTGTGTTTTGGTTAATGTGAAAGAAATCTGAAAAAACCACAGAGAATGGAGATTGCCCTGAATATGTGAGCTTATGAAACACCTTCTGGCATGCCTTGATCTCTGTTGTGGAGTTATTTCATAGAATGGCTTGGGTTGGAAGGGACCTTAATGATCATTTAGTTCCAAGACCTCTACCATGGACAGAGACACCTTCTACTAGATCACACTGCTCAAAGCCCCATCCAACCTCGCCTTGAACACCTCCAGGGATGGGGCATCCACAGCTTCTCTGAGCAACCTGTTCCAGTGCCTCACTACCCTCACAGTAAAGAATTTCTGCCTAATATGCAGTCTAAAGCCATTCCCCCTTGTCCTCGTTAGAAGTCCCTCTCCAGCTCTCTTGTAAGTCCCCTTTAGGCACTGGAAGGCTGCTATAAGGTCTCCCCAAACCCTCCTCTTCTACAGGCTGGAGACGCCCAACTCTCTCAGCCTGTCTTCTTAGGAGAGATGCTTCACCCATCTGATCATTCTTGTGTCCCTTCTCTGGACCCACTCCAACAGGTCCATGTCTTCTCTGGGGGCCCCAGAGCTGAAAGCAGTGCTCCAGGTGGGGTCTCACCAGAGCAGCGCAGAGGGACAGAATCCCCTCCTTGCCCTGCTGCCCACGCTGCTTTGGATGCAGCCCAGGATACGGCTGGCTTTCTGGGCTGTGAGTGCACATTGCTGGGGTCATATTTAGCTTCTTGTCCACCAACATCCCCAAGTCCTTCCTCCCGGGGCTGCTTTCAATCCATTCTCTACTCAGCCTATATTTGTGCTTGGGATTGCCTTGCGATTTGTTTCTCTTTATACTAAAGAAAGTTTCTGTAACGCCTAATCATTGCTAATTCAGCTTCGGCTTTATGAATTATGAGAAACTTTGGGAATGTAGTAAACATAGCACAGCATCTGCTTACCAGTGTTTTGAACCCTCTGTCCTTTACCTCTGGTGACGCCAATGAACACTGTATCCTGTCTATTTTGGGATTGTCTCTTCTCAGTTGTTTCAGTAATTTGCTGTGTGAAGTTAAACAAGTTATTTGTGGCCTGGGCTGCAAAGGTGCTGAAAGCTGATTTCATTTAGAGATGGTCTAATGTGACTTCTCTGCTTCTCCATACAATGGGGCTATCCGTGCCTGATTTTTCACTGTGACTCTGTAACTCAGTTAGGCTTAATGCCCATGAGGAGCACTGAATGAAAGGTCATAAAGGTCAGGTTTTATCACTGGCTGCAAGCAAACAGGCAGCTTCTATTTAAATACTGATTTTAATTATTTATATATACTTCCTCGCACAATAAAATTATGGAGGAAAATGCTAATTTCCTTCTTAATCTGTATTTTTAAAGAAGGATTAAGGTCTGAATGCTAAGAAATGTGCATTGGCACCTGATACAAAGCCTGTTGACGTCAATGTGGGTATTTCTTTCTTGATTTTTGTTTGGGTGGTTGGTGGATTGGTTGTTTTTTCCTCATCACTGGAGCAGGCCCTTACAGAAACCATCATCACCTGTATCTAAATTCCAAGTCAGTACACCTCCATGTTTTGTTTTAGTCAATCTCTTGGATGCCTAATGTTGCAATTTCAAAGGAGAACTATTGCTGTATGACCTTGAACTCTAGTAGTTACAGTTTCCTGTCTGTCCTGGTATTTTCTGCTGCAGCAGCTCAGTCGACGGTGTGCTTAACATTAAAGTCATTACAGACTTGTTGATTGGTGCTATTTAGATAGAGGACTTATGTGTGTATGCAAACAGGTGATTCCAGCCAGGACGCTGTTATAAGATTATTGTAGCTGAAGGAAGACAGGCATTTTTAGAATGAGATTTGCCATTTATGACATAGCAAATGTTCACATGAGTAAACTGTACTATGAAAAGCCATATTAATTTATGACCTTATGTGCTCATTTCAATATTTCCAATCATCACAGCAAAATTTTTGGAATGTAGTTTCTTGTATATCCATCACTTGTAGTATAGCGACTGATTTTCAGCCACGCAGACCACTATCTGTAAGACTGATTTGAGAGTCTTTTTGATTCTAGAGACCTGGGCTCAAATTGTGCTTACATGCATGGTTAACATGAGCCTTGTTCTGAAGCACTGCTAAAATATGTTACTCAGCAGGTTATTTTTGTGGCACTATCACCATTCCCAAAGTGAGCTCACACTTAAGTGCTTCTCTGGATCAGGTCAAAATTTGACTAAATTTTTAATTTTTGACAGATAAGATTGAGTTACTTGTAAGACCAATAGCGATAACATAATGATATTTAAATTCCAAAGGCTATAGGTTTCAAATGGCCAAACAAATAGAATGACTGTTCCCTTAGAAGGTCTGTAACACATGAGAAGCAGTACTTTATGCACTGCAAAGCAAAAGTTTTTACAAAATGTAAATCTAGTCTCTTCAATGTTGAGAAAGATACAAAAATTAATGGGACAGGGAATGTAAGCCTGTGTTTTATTTCCAACTAATTAATCTTCCGTGAGTTATTACTTCCTCTGCTCCTGCTTTGAGCAGAAAAATGTTCTCTGATACCTATAATACACTTATTTGAAGTAAACAACAGCAGGCCCAGAAAGGTAGCGGAGCTACACTGTTTAATACCACTTGGTAAACTAACTTAGGATTTTTGACCCATGGGTGCCCTTTTTAAAAGTTTTTCTGATATTATTCTCCTACCTATTTGTCTACAGCACATATCCCTGGAAGGAATAGGATAGTAGAGATCTTACGGGGAATGACTGAATCTCCCTGGCAGAGCTTGTGGAGGAAGGGGGCATATAACCTTCCAGGACTTTGACCACAGCTGGTACAATCAGTCCCTCCTTTTCATGGAAGGACACCTGCCCTTACTTAATTGACAAAAGGAGATAAGTGACCCATTGAAGCAAAAATAAAATTTGCTTACTTGGGAACATAATCTAATAATCTTAATATGCTATAATGAAAAAAACCCAACTTTTAGCCCAAAATTCATGACAGCAAAATAAATGTCAGCCTGTTTCATCCAAGACTCTATGCTCCAGACTTAAAATTTCTTAGCAGATGAGTGGGTTTTGTTGTGTCCCTTGAAGGCTAATGAAAAGGCTTCCAAAGAAGGAAGCGAGTTTGCCAGTTAAGGAGCCCTGGTACAGTGTGATTTGCCAGCAGCTTTCTCCTTACATATGAGAATATACTTTCACAATTTTGGGTTGTTTTTGTTATTTTTAAAAATTGTTAGGAGGATTGGATTTGAGAATACCTAGGCAAACTCGACATCTACAAGTTCATGGGCTCTGATGGGCTGCATCCATGAGTGCTAAAAGAGCTGTTGGACACCATAGCGAGGCTGCTCATGATCATCTTTGAAAGGCCATGGCAGTCAGGAGAGGTGCCTGAGGACTGGAAGAAAGCAAACATCACGCCAGTCTTCAAAAAGTGCAAGAAAGAGGACTCAGGGAACTACCAGCCAGTAGTTCCAGCCTCATCTCAATCCCTGGAAAGCTGATGGAGTGCTGATTCTGGAGGCCATCTCTAGCCACAGGGAAGTCAAGAAGGTGATCAGGAGTAGTCAGGTAAATTGCACTTGACCAACCTGATTGCCTTCTACAATGAGTCAACTACTTGGATGGATGAGGGAAGACCAGTGGATTTTGCCTATCTTGACTTCAGTGAGGCTTTCAACACTGTCTCTCACAACATCCTCACAGGCAAATCAGGAAGTGTGGGCTGGATGACTGGATGGTGAGGTGGATCCAGAACTGTCTGAATGGCAGATCCCAGGGGGTCATACCCAGTGGCACATGGTCAAGTTGGAGGCCTGTCACTGGTGGTGTCCCCCAAGGTTCAATACTGGGCCCAGTGTTGTTTACCTTGTTCATCAATGACTCAGGCGAAGGGGCAGATGCCTCCTCAGCAGGTTCACTGACAACACAAAGCTGGGAGGAGGGGCCAATACCCCAGAGGGCTGTGCAGCCCTTCAGAAGGACCTCGGCAGGTTGGAGAGATGGGCAGAGAAGAACTGTCTGTAATTTACCAAAGGCACATGCAGAGTCCTGCACCTGGAGAGGAATAACCCCTGCACCAGCACCGGCTGGGGGCTGAGCTGCTGGAAAGCAGCTCTGTGGAGAAGAACCTGGGGATCCTGGTGGACAACAANCAACAACTTGTCCAAGAGCCAGCAGTGCCCCTGTGGCCAAGCAAACCTGGAATGCGTTAGGAAGAGCATTGCCAGCAGGTCAAGGGAGCTGATCCTGACCCTCTACTCAGCCCTGGTGAGGCCACATCTGGAGTGCTGTGTCCTGTTATGGGATCCTCAGCATAAGAGAGACATGGAGCTCCTGGAGTAGGTCCAGTGGAGGGATACAGAGATGATGAGGGGACTAGAATATCTCTCTTGTGAGGAAGGGCTGAAGGAGCTGAGGCTGTTCAGCCTCAAGAAGAGACGACTGAGAGGGGACCTCATCAATGTTTATTGGTATCTAAAGGGAGGGAGGATGTAGCCAGGCTCTTCTCAGTGGTGCTGAGCAGTAGGACAAGAGACAACAGGCAGAAACTGATGGACAGGAAGTTCCATCTGAACATGAGGAAGAACTTCTTTACTGTGAGGGTGACTGAGCACTGGAACAGGTAGTCTGGAGAGGTTGTGGAGTCTCCCTCACTGGAGATATTTAAGAACTGCCTGGCCTCAGTCCTGTGCCATGTGCTCTATGATGACCCTGAGCAGGGAGGTTGGACCAGATGACCCCCTGTGGTCCCTTCCAACCTGACCCACTCTGTGATTCTGTAATTCTGTCATTTTGTAATGGTATTTTTTTTTGACCTGTTTTACCATTCTTCACTTTCAACAGTCAATTGACTGCAGCACATCTGAAGCTTCTTTTAAACAGAATGCTTCTCATACTTCTCAGGTTTATCCCAAACCAGACTGCTCTTACTGGGCTTAGAAGAGGAAACATGAACACTGCCCCTGGCCTACAGAGCTTCTGGCTTCTGGCTTCACAGACGAAAGCTGCCTCTGTTCTCATTTAGTCCTCTGTGATTCTCTCTGTTACTGGCAGTGTAATCTGTACATTCCTCTTGCCAATTGACTAGAGAAGAATGTTCACAAAAAAACCAGAACAAATTCTGCCTGCATTTACTGCCTTGTTCAAGCCTCAAAGTCTTAGATTCAAATTGCCATGTGTCAAGTATTTACAATCTCTGCAATGTTTAGTACCGGGCACAGTGTTCTCAAGGAGAAGCCAAGAGCTAAATTCAGTGAATCGTAATACACCAATAAAAGTGAGTTTCCAAAGTGTCAAATACATGTATTATGGATGGCTATCATCTGTCACCGAGATCAAAAGTTCAGTTTGAAGCAGAGTCAGTGCAGAATCTCGGGACAGAGCCTTAAAATTTTATTCCAGTCTCAGGCAGAATAATAAGTTGCTTCCTGTCAGGATAATATAAGCCTATTAAGCAAGTGAAAAAGCAATGGTAGCTGCTATCCTTTGTGAATGCACTCATTTATGCTGGTGGCATATGTGGGTCTGGAGATCCCTGTTCTCTGAACCAGCCAGTTCTGGGGTGTAGATCTGTGAGGAGTTCCTGGAGAGGAGATGAAAATTATTCTCTGCGCCCCAGATCTGGGCAGCCTCTCTTAGTATTGCCAGGCTGGTGAGAGATTATGCTTTGAATGAAACCTGATGTGTGTTTCTCAGTTAAATAATTTCAAAGCATATAAGGAAAGGATCATTGGATTATTTAAAACAAAATGGATATTTCAGGCCAATTAATTTAAAACCAATCTTCGCAAACTTGATAAAGCCCAAGATTGAAGCATTCTGGCCATCAGGGAATCGAATTGCTTGTGTCACAAGAATAGCTAAGACAAAGATCTTTGGACACCTTAATTGTCTTTAACACCTGGATGTCACTTGATTTTTCTCAGAACAGAGGAGATTGATCCTGTTCCTGTGCTGTGCTTCTTGAAATGCTGAATGCCTAAACACAATGTCCATACTGCAACACTTGCTTACCTTAGGAGAAATATTGCAAAAAAGAGGGGAAGAATTGTTGAGGGCCAGTGGAAGTGTGGACAGTACAACTGCTCCTGTCCTTCAAAAAGTCACACAGAGTTTTGTGTTTGCTCTTTCTTAGTGAACTGGACTACCACGATGCTGCAAGTGTCAATGATAGATGTCAAAAGATATGTGACCAATGGGACAGCCTGGGAACACTCACTCAGAAAAGGAGAGAGGCACTGGAGGTAAACAATATAATAAGGATCAGCAGCTCAGCTGAGGAAGGGAGAGGGAAATGAACCACTTATAAGTGGTGCCATTGAGCATCAACTTTGGAATCCAAATAGCAATAAACCCTTTCCTCAGATCTCCATTTCATTTTGGTGTGGTTACTTTTGCAAATGGACTGAATTGCTCAGAATAGACTTGACAATACTGAGATGCCAGGGACAGTTCTAAAGCAGCAACAAATGGCATGTGGTTTGTAGCACCACTCTGTGGGAATCTGATGTCTAGCAAAGCTAAAAAAAGCTATTTGTTAGTTACCTTTTCATACTAGTCTGAATTTACAGTCTTGCATACTTTTCGGCCCAGCAGTAGGTTAATTTTTTGGTAGCGAATATTCCAAAGCACTGAGATACTTTGCAAAGCCTTGTTCTTCAGGAAAAGAGGAAGTCACACACATAAATGCCAAAGTGGGAGACATATGTGTAATTCTTCCTTTTTGTACTTAAAAGAAATTACTAAATCAAAATTAGCAGATTTTAATTCATTTGCAGGTAGATCCCAATAACAAAAATATTTAAAATATAAAAAAACCCCTTAAAATATCAATAGTTATACTTCAAAGGCATATACCCATGCCTTTTAATGTGTTGGATATGAGAGTAATTTTACTGCAATTAATCCTATTGCCTTGAGTGAGAATCCTTAAAGCAGGTGGTGAAATCAATCAATGCAATCAAATGCTTTTGAAAAGATGAGGCATGACTTTGTATATGGGTGGGTATGTGTGTGGAGCTAGATCTTGCCCCAATAACAAAAGAATGCACTTTTCCCAACCTGTACAGAGGACAGAGAAATTGCTCGAAACAATTGATCAGCTTCACCTGGAGTTTGCCAAAAGAGCTGCTCCCTTCAACAACTGGATGGAAGGTGCTATGGAAGACCTACAGGATATGTTTATTGTTCATAGCATAGAGGAAATTCAGGTAAATGTATTATTTCCTCTATCTACACCCAGTAGCCAGGATGTTTGAGAGCCTGAGAGAGGAGCTGTGCTTATTTACAGCAGATCTTCCAGACACTGGAAGAAATGTTAAAGTTTTCATGCTTTCCCTCTCTGTTTCTGATTTTAGAGTTTAATCTCTGCACATGATCAATTTAAAGCTACTTTGCCAGAGGCAGATGGTGAACGACAGGCCATACTGTCAATCCAGAATGAAGTTGAAAAAGTCATCCAGAGTTACAGCATGAGAATAAGTGCAACCAATCCTTACAGCACTGTTACTGTCGAAGAGATTCGTAGCAAGTGGGAAAAGGTAATGTATGCTAAATTGCTAAATACAAAAAGGGCGTTGTAATGCATTATTCCAGTTTAGAATTACTGAGAATATTCAGAGAACTTTACAATAAATCTCTAAATTATTCTAGATCATCAGATGCCAGAATGATTTTCTGCAGTACCTTATGCTCTCCCTTATGTTTGCCAGACTTGCTTCACAATATCCCTTGCTCCCACCACACAATATTACCTATGTCCTCTTTGGCTTTCTGCCAGGGCAAGAGGAGCATGTGTTGAGGCTAGTGCAGAGCTGGTGCCTGGCCAGGGGTGCTGTTAAAAGAACAGAAAATGATTGTATTCTTTCTCTTAGTATAAAGAGTAATTTTTGTGTTTCTTCTACCAAGATGCTGCTTTTCAAAAATGTTGTATAAAATCAGCATCTTTGGGACCATTAATGTTTCTGTTCAGTTAGATTAAAATTGGCATTAGCAACTGAAAAGTACTGGGAAGGAATTAAAGAGAGGCTCCTAGAGCAATCACACCAACTTCGTTTCATTAGGAACCAAGACAGATAAACTGCTGCAGGTAAATGATTGTGTAAAATGTAGAATTACAAGAACTTACATGGACAAGAACACACTCTCAATGGGTTATAAAAACCAAGCAGTGAGGACTAAGGTTAGAATCTCCCTGGGCAATTCAGAAAGGTAAGCCAAACAAAAGCATTTGCAATGAATTAGAGACCTTCAGATGGGCATGATGGACAGAACATGTCTCCTGTTATCCTATTCTAATGGAGGTGCTCCAATAAAATGTTTTGCACTGACTCTTCTTAGAACAGTTACTTAGAGATTGAAAAATCACCTTCCTTTTTCAAAAGAAAAACAAAATAACTGTTCTCAGAGCAGTTAAAGTGAAATAATTGTCCCGAACTTGAATCCAGCCAGAGGTGAGAATTTCTTCTCTCTACATGTCAGTCTTTCTGGTCAGCCTGCCCAAGACAATGTTACGAATTTCTTACATTAGCACAGAATTTGTAAATAAAATAGTGATCATTCTGACTTGTTCTTCTGATATTGACCTTCAGACCAATAACGGAAATTAGCAGCTGTAGACTAACTTGTTCCATTTGTTTTTAAACTATTCAGTTGTGCCTATTCACCTTTAGTGCCTTCCCTCTGTAACAGGTGAAGCAGCTGGTGCCTCAGAGGGATCAATCCTTGCAGGAGGAATTAGCCCGCCAGCACGCCAACGAGCGCCTGCGCCGCCAGTTTGCTGCTCAGGCCAATGTCATTGGGCCATGGATCCAGACCAAGATGGAGGTGAGTGTCAGACCCTCGTGCAGAAGCTGATGAACAAAATGATTTATAATTTTTTTACTCTCTATGCAGGGCAACAGCAAAGTCAATGACAATTCACCAGCTGTTTGGTCCTAAACTGTTCAGCACCTGTTAAGATTATTCTTAAAGCTGTGGAACTTTGTACAAGCGGTATCTTGATGGTGACCAGGAGATTCAGCTTTGAAAAATCAATCACTAAACAATTACTGTTTAGCTTCTGCTTTTTGTACAAAAGATACCAGGTTCACTGGGGTCTCAATACTATTTCCAGATATAAATGTGACACATTTCTTTTGAAATGTGTTTTCTACAGTAAAATTTCTCATCTCCACTGTATGAAGGTTTTATTACTGTTGCTTCTTAGTATAAAAATACAACATATTTATGTGAACATTGGTCAAATTAGCACATCTGAAGCTTAAATTTTGTGGGACTGGAAGGTGTCTGTTTCTTTTGACAGGAAATTGCCCGCAGTTCTATTGAAATGACAGGGCCTTTGGAGGACCAGATGAATCAGCTGAAGCAATATGAGCACAATATCATTAATTATAAACACAATATTGACAAACTGGAAGGAGATCATCAGCTTATACAAGAAGCCCTGGTGTTTGACAACAAGCACACCAACTATACCATGGAGGTAGCTATTTACTTCCTTTTGTATTCATTAGTTTATTCTGTCCTCTTGTGCCATGGAACTACCTTCCCTGATTTAAAGAGACTGCCAAAGAAGATGGAATTTGGCAGGCTTTCTGATAATCTCGTAAGACTTGTTTAATTTTCATTTATTTTGACTTTTAGTGAAGAAGTACCCATTTAGAAACCAGTTTCATATTTTTCTGAAGGCCATTTGTATTTTATTTTCTGAAGGCCATTTGTAACTCTGTATCCTTGGTCATGATACAGAGTTAGTGGTATTGAAAAAGTATCATATAAATATTTAGAGCTGATTTTTTTCTTATTGTACTTTTTATGCTCGTAAAGAATATATTTGATGCTGTAATAACTCAGTATTTTCTCCCCCACAGCACATCCGTGTTGGATGGGAGCTCCTACTTACCACCATTGCTCGAACTATCAATGAGGTTGAGACTCAGATCCTCACAAGAGATGCCAAGGGTATCACCCAGGAACAAATGAATGACTTCAGAGCATCATTCAATCATTTTGACAGGGTACAGTACTCCTACTTTTTCTCAACTAGCAATATTTATTCCCAAAAGCGAGTTTCTTCTCATTCCAAATGTAAGCCTTTTAAAAAACTTGCAAATGCACTAGCAATGGGCTCTTTTTAAAAGAGAAAAAAAGATCAGTTCAGAAAGAATTTGCAGCCTTATAAAGTCGTAGGATGGCTTGGGTTGGAAGGGACTTTAAAGATCATCTAGTTCCACTCTCCCCACCTTGGGCAGGGATGCCATCCACTAGATCACATTGCTCAGGAGCCCCCACAGCCTAATGGCATAGTGCACATAAATTAAAGATTAATTTTTGTTTTTTAAATGTAATGCAGAATTATAGCTCTGCTAATATGGTTTAGTATTTGTTCAAATAATAAGCAGAACTGCATAAATCTGTGTGTTTGGAAAATAACATGTCCCTTTATTTTAAGACAGTACAGCATGTTCTAAGTACTTGCTGTTGCTTCCATCTCATTAAATTTAGCCGTAATCTGTATTACAGAGGTTTTTTTCTCCCTTGAATCACAACTTGTCTCCCTAGAAATGTATTTGTGCAGAATATAGTTGGGGACACTTACAGCTGTTTAGGATTAGCCGTTATTTTTCTGGCTGTATGTGGGAAATAAGAGGCTGTTATTTTTTTAGTTATCTAAATATGGATGAATAAAAAAGTAGGAAGGAAAATACTATTGTGAAGAAACTTAACTCACTTCTGTGAGTTATGCAGTATTCATGGACAGAGTGTTATAAAGATAACTATTAATAGACACAATAGCAAAATATATGCAGAATGGGATCTGATATTTGCAGTTGGAGAACAATCTGAATATGAGTTAGTTCTGATGGCTCTGTGCTCACATGAACCCACCTTTAAAACCAAGTTCACAGTTCAAATACTGAAAAAGCTTATCATAATGCAGCACCAGTTTGTTGAATCAGCTCCTTCAAATCATTTCAGGGTACAGCAAAATGCCACTTTCTTTTCACTAATATCCTGTTTGTCCAGCTCTACTCAAATTGTTCGGCCATACCTGCACTTGAACTTGATATGGATGGGATGCTGACAGTCACAGTTTACTAAATCATCTTTAGAATACCCCTAACTGTTTAGGGAGAAGATCAGAATTCAGAAAACCTCTGCTTTCTGAAGAAATACACAAGCATAGGGAAATTGAGCTACACAGGAACTAGGAACAAAATTTATGAAAAAATCTTAATGTGATTCTAGTACAGCATAATTCTGTTTTGTATTTTCTAAGGAAACAGAAGATACCATCACAAAAGCAGAGATAGATTTCCTGGGGTGGAAGGAAGTAGCATACCAAATGGCTTTTCCAATGCGCTGAAGCAGATAATTGAGCAATTAAAGTTATTAAAAGCAGACAGAGTGCCAGGCCTGGATAAATTACATGCTTGTATTTGAGAGACCTCTCTAAGGGAAACCAGGGACTTTGCCCAAAGATTTGACAGCTCCCTAAAGATAAGGAAGCGAGGTGACTGAATCCAAGCATATTTTACACTGGATGGCCATTTCTGGCATCCCTGTACCTTTGTAGTTCATAGGTGAGTTCTCTGGCCCGCTTGCAGCAAGGCTGGCTCAGTGGCTGAGGAGGTATCACGGTCAGCTCTTGGTGCCTCAGGCTGCCTGAAGGGAGAAGCTAAATCCTACATCAACCAGCCCTACTCTTAAGGATTTTTAGGCTTTGCAGATGCAGTAAGACATTGAGATACCAAAGCATAACACAGAGCAAGGCCTTGGGAAAGGTTGTATGACCTGGAAGAAGGTGGTCATGTCACATGGCTGCCAGCACTGGAGATGGGCTACAACAACAATGTGTAACAAAATTGCATCCCAGCTCCTAGATTCTTACCTGTCCCCAGCTGTCTCCTTTCCTCAGGCTATGATGAGTCATGGCTTCAGGCTGTGTTCCTTCTGCCCTGGCTCCTGTTGCAGGAAGCGTGAAAGGCCAGGTCAGAAGAAGAAGGAGACAGAGGCTTCGTCTATCATACATCCTCATCTGTTTCTATGGCCTCAACAGCCTGGGCCTGGTCTGCAAGTTTAGCTGTAGACTTTGCCTTTCTCCATGACAGATCTAATCCAATGTTTTAAAAAAAGAGGTCTGGAAGGATCACATAAGGGAAGGACCATTTTAAAATGCCCTCTTTAGTATACCCCTTCTCTCAGAATCAGACATGGGAAACTGGTCTAGGAGGACTTTTGCACGGACAGAGTGTAACAATTATTTTCTCTGTAGCATAATGCAAGTTAAAGAAAGGAAGAAGGTAAGATCAAAACCCACTCAACCATCAAGCCAGGCTTTATGCAGAGAACAGGTAGTATAAACACTGATAAAAGAGAAGTTTATAAGGATTAAATGACACTGTTACTTAATGAACAGATGCAACTCAGTCTACACAGGCTAGAAGGAGACTTTGAACAAACATGTTGGAGAAAGACAGGCTTGTTTTTCATTTTTCTATCTTTCGTATGTCCTTGCACACTTGAATATTTAGTGTCGGTGAATAAAGGAAACCCAGGGTGCTTCAGAGTTACTTCAGTGTACATAAAATAGTGGAGACTTTATATTTGTTCATCTTTAGATAGAGAAGGCAGTAATGGATTCTTTTCTGGTTTTGAGTTCCTTAAATAGAAACGAAGATAAAACTGGATTATCTGAACATAAGAACTACCATGAAAAATACTGTCTTCTTCATGTCAGATGGAATTAACAGTATATGTAAAAATTTTGTGGCACTTAGCAGCATTTCTGAATCCCTAATATAGTTTCAAAAATACAGTGGAAGGATTGGACTGCTGTTCACAATGATGAATAGCCAGAAGGATCCCAAAAATTAATATTGTCACTGACAAGGAGGCTTTAAATACCTAAGTACAACAGAATAATTTATGCGTGGTATAGCTCTGACTTGTGTGGCATTTCTCCCATTTAAGACATTTCTTAATGTCTGACAGTGTGTGTTGAGGATGTCAGCAAAGTACTAATATGCAGAGTAGCTCCGTTCCCCATTTTAAAGCATGTATTTTGGTATACATAAATCAAACAACTCTTTTTAGAGTGCTTCTAGAAACAACTTCCTTTGCTTATGAATCCGGGAAAGGAACTCCTATCTTCCTCCCTAAGAAGAATATATTAAAAAAAATTCTCACAGTGCATGCGAGAATTGCAAGGGCAGGAAGAGTGGTGTTTCTTTCAGTGCATCCCCCAGCAGAGATGTGCTGGCACAGAGAGCTTTACAAGTCATCCTTGAAAAGGCAAGTGGCAAACACGCTCTCCCTGTTGGCTCATGGGGGTAACTCTCTTGGCTCTTGTGTTCCCAGCAGGCATGTACGCACACGAGTGCCCCAGGGGTTACTCCTGAGGGTGCTGCTGCTTCCCCTCGCTTACCACTGCTGCCCTACTCCTTGCTGGAGACTGCGCCTGAAGGCACAGTCTAGTTGTAGGTATAAATATAAATCTTTAGCAATGCTGCTATATTTCCTTCCTTAATGTGACTGCATGGAGGAAAAAAGAGAAAGTGGGACACAATGTCTGAATCACAGAAGCAGTTTAGAAGTGCTCGAAATGGTGCACAGCTGAATAATGGTATGCAGCCAAATTAGGATACCACACAGGTTGTCAGTCGCTGGTTTTGACATCTTTTTATGCAGGGATTCCTTTTTCAGATTCAGTATATTTAGTAAATTCTAAATAAGACTGCAAAGTATGTGATAAATATCTACAGCTGCTCTGCCTGTACTATCTTAATGGCTGCTAACACATTCTATTATTGATTTTTCTGCAAACTACAGATTTCAAGTAGGAGCTCTGCATGCAGAAAAATAGCATCATGCCACCCTATATTTTGCTAACAGAAAAACAACAGCTCCCTATTAAAGGAATCATATGTTCAGGCTTTTGTGGGTCAATTAGCATTCAGGAAAATGAAGGACATATTTATAAGAATGGATTAGTTGGACTCAGAAGTTCACTTGTTTTATAAGGTCACATATAAATCACAAGGAGAAGGGAAAAGATTTCTGGGGACTAATAATGAAACATGAAGGGGATTTTAGTGTTTTGCATTATATTGGCAGGAAAAGATGAACAAGGCAAAGTTATTTATATGCATTAAAAGATTAATTTCAGCTCCTAATGTTGGTCTGCAAACAATAAAAATAAATATCAAGAACCATTTCCAATTGAGAAAGCCTTCACATGGGCTTGATCTATGCCTTAATTGCAAAATGCCATTGAATTCCATGAAACTCTGATATACTGCAAAGATGCTTTTTTAGGCAATGTGTGATGAAGATTTGAAAATTTCACCACAAGAATGTGAAAACCTGCTGTAGCACTTGGCACTACTACTTGGTCCCTCACTAGGGAGTCCCACTTAACCATATGACTGTTCTGAGCTCCAGCACAACCACTGCACTCCTCTCCTAAAGAAAATGGTTTTTTGGAGGATGTGCCAGCCTCTCACTCCTGTCTGCCCTTCACTGGTTCAGCTCCTGCTGCTGTGTGTGCCTGGTTGGGGAGCTCCTGCTCACATTGCCCACCCACCTCCCATGGAGTGGGGTGGTAGCTGCTGATCTTCTGCCAACACCTGCTAGAGGAGATGGAGGGGCAGGATTTGGCTCTTGGCTCCCATTTTTATATCATTTTGTTTGCAGTCACACGGAAGTATCTTCGGCTTTAGAAATGAGGTAAAATGAATAACTTCACCCCTGGTGGGACCTGCCATAGCCTGTCTCCAGGACAGTTTTTGAAAGTTTCAAACCAGCCTAGATTAACATTTTGAGAATGACAAAATAAGCCATTTTGAATGCTTTATAGCAGGAATCATCATATAAAATGGAAATATTAAAGGATCAAAACTTTACTGTGATTATCGCTTTTAACTAAATGCTGCTCCAGATTTGTAACTTTGCTTTTTTTCTCTTCATTGACTTCCCACTGTTATTTTTCATCTTTCCTTTATGGGGCTGGTGGATGTTGATGCAGAGGGAGTCAATAACAGCATGGTATTTTAAAAATGCATGGTGTTATTAACTTACTAAAGTACCACTTCATCCTATTAGTATATTAAATAAGCTCAGTGCATTTGTTAAAACTCCTATAATTTTACCCATGCATAGCTATATAGAAATTTTCAAAAATAAATTATTCATCTAGCAGGCAAATATGCAGCAGACAGAAAACCTTGGATCTTCTTCAAACTGTCTGTAAAATCAATAAGGGTAATAATTTTTCATCTTGGAGTATCTCCTTAATTGTATTTATGTTAACTCACTCTAAAGTACCCCTCTGATAGGACACATTTTGTATGAACAGGAAGAAAAAGACAAGCCAATCTGTTTTTAAGAAGTTAACATGAATTTCTTTACCTGCAAAATAGAAACATATATTGGTTCAAAACAATGTTCTAGTTTAACGTGGTGTTACTAGGAACCATTTAACCTGGAATTCAATGGCACTTTTTAAAAGTCAGTTTTCAAAGCAAAACCTGACTGTATATATTTTTAAAGAAGACAGATAACTGATAATAAGTTGTCAATTATAAATTTATTTTGTACTTATCTCTTTTGAGATATGCATAATATGTTAAATAGTATTACCAGATCAAGAATGAAGTAACAGTAGTTGAGTGGGAAAAACATGTTTTGCCCAGGTTTGATAATATTTTTATTGCATGTCACATACACTGCATGTCAACAGAAAAAGAAGGAAGTGAATGGCAGTTCATAGAATGAAATCTGCCTTGTCAACAAAGGTGTTTAAAAAAAAGATGGAAAGAAGCAGAGTTTTGACTCTGTAGTTGAAGTGAGGACCCTCTTCCACTAAGAAAAGGCCTAAAGCATGAAACTGCAAAAACTGCACACTTTTTAGGTAATTAATTGCATGTGTTGACATTACATTTCCATGAAATTCTGTAAGAATGTGATTATTAATTTGAGAGTAGAATGTTCTTTACTAACCAACTAACATAATCTGTGATTTGTCTTTCTTTCCTTTCCCTTTCCCAAATGCATGACCTGTGATGGGATGTTAGGACGAATCTGACAATCTACAGTCTGATGAATTTAAAGCCTGCCTCATCAGTCTAGGACAGGTTGGAAATGACCTGCAGGTAGAGGAAAACGAAATAATTCTGTTTACAGATGTAACAATAGCCAAAAAGATTGCATGTTTAAACTCCAGTCTGTTGGTCATAATGCTTTGAAAAGATCCTGCCTCTGGGAAGACAACTGGATTAGATGGACTGTCAGCATCACTTTGAGCTGTATTTTACTTTGCATTTTTCAAAGATTTTTCAGTTTGTTGGTTTTACTTGGTTTGAGATATTTTGTTTTGACACTACTACTAGATACCTAGGAGAGCTCCTATGCTTCTTGCACTCAGACTTTTCTCAATTTTCCTTTCCTCAGACTCAATACAAGTTCTCTTATGCTGTCCCCTAAAACAGGATGACACAATTCTCTCCAAGCCACTGCAATCTATCACAGCACAGAGGAAACAATTATTTACCTTCTTACTTTCATGCCATTTAATGTTTACTCAGCTTCAAGTCTAGAATGTTGCAGATATGTTATTGCCTGGAAAATGAGCAACCTCATTTCATACAAGGTCTTCAACTGATCTCCTATGTCTTGCAGATCTCATCCTTTAAGCCAGTGTGCACATCTCTGCTGTAGTCAGGGTCTTGACAACCTGCAGTCAGAAGGAAAATCCCTATACTTTTTTCCCATATGTCAGCAGACTGCTCTCATAATGTATTTACCTTGGCCTTGGAATGAACTATTTGGCTGTTTTTCACTGTACTTTTAGCTTCTAGAGATTCCACGCAGAACGTTTCAAAGACATTTCATATCAGGGAGGCAGCTTGAGCATCCGCTGAGTTTGACTAGTTTAGTAACAAACTTTTCTCCTTGCTCTTCTCTTTGTTTTCTCTGGTTGTGTTCTCTGTATTCTCGTCCCATTCATCTCCTCTTCTCCCTTATCTCTCCCCTGCCCTTTCCTGATGTTACTTTTTTGTGGTGAAAATGTCTTTCCTGTGTGTAATATGTTAGTTACTTCTTCCTCTTTTAAAACTGATGATGATTCTGGTGACCTGATCGGGCAACATCAATGAATACTGTTCATGCACTGGATCCAATATGCCAATGGTCCAAACTCATCATCTCTCTGGAAATTACCTTGGATTCTTCAAACCCTCCCTTCTATATTCCTTACGTTGTTTTGATCAATAGAGGAAGAACGGATTGATGGACCATGATGATTTCAGAGCTTGCTTAATTTCAATGGGTTATGATTTGGTATGAGATTTAAGAAACAATTTCAACTGATTCTGCTCACAGCTAAAATGTTAACCACAGCAACACTAAAGCTTATCTAAACAGAGAGAATACTAATGTCATTTACACTAGAGATAGTACTTTCTTTGCTTTTTCTTTAATTTCAAATGGTTAAAAGAGAAGTTAAAAGTAAAAGTAGACACTTGAAAACCATATTCTATGGTCCACTGCATTGCTCTTTGAATTAAGGAATCTTTAAAAGTTGAAATTAACAGTTATTAAATTAATGTTTTTTAAATTTCTCCCTTTCTACCTGCATGATTGAAGAATGAGTTTGATACTGTTTAATTTTCATAAACTTGATTTGGAAGGTGCATTTTCCTTGCTTTAATTATTTATTCTAAAAATTTCCTCCAAAATTCACCTTTTTAATGGAAAAGAAAGAGATTATCATAGGTTAAGCATTCCTGTATTTGGCATGAAACTTTCAGAATTGTTTCCCTTCTTAGTTCAGTGGGTCTGCAACTACACTGCTTATTGGGCTATTGCTTCACTTCCCTGTGTGATACCTAAATTACAATGGGCTTAGGATGAGATGGAAAATGAGGTATTAAGTTAGAACAATTTAAACAGGTGTTGTGGGAGGGTGGGAGGGAGAGAAGATGGATAGAGTTAATTGAAAGGTACATATTATGTATTTACGTCAAAGGATACACTTTTCAAAAGCACAGTCCTTCTTACAGAAGTGGGGTGGGCATTTAAGATCCAGATTTCATTGGCTCTGATGTTGATGTTCCTGAGTCAGGAAGATGCTTTAAAAGCTCTGTAACCAGTGGTTCCAACTGGTTCATGAGAGGCTTGGGCTGCTGGAGATTGGTATTACGGTGACCATTTTTTTTGTTTTGGATTTTGTGAAAGGGTGAAGCTGAGTTTGCCCGAATTATGTCTCTGGTTGACCCCAATGGGCAAGGAACCGTCACTTTCCAGTCCTTCATTGACTTCATGACCAGAGAAACGGCAGACACAGACACGGCTGAGCAAGTGATAGCTTCCTTCAGAATCCTGGCTTCAGATAAGGTCAGTCACTGTGCTGCTGGCTGTACGGATTCAATCGCTCTCCTTTTTAGCCCTTCTTATTACAAGCATTTTAGTAATAGTGAAGCTTTGTTTGCAGTTTGTCAGACTTCAGAGAAAGCATTTGCCTTTTCTTCTTGTTTGGAACCAAGACTCTTACCTGAAACAGGTGCAGAATACAAGGCTTGGTCTGCATATGACAGAGAGCCAACATAAAATTAGACATCTTAGACAAGACTTAGAGGTTGGTTTGTATAATGGATATACTGTACATCAGGTTATTTCCACACCACAGCCTTGGTTAGTGGGGAACTTGTTCTGCCTTTCATACTGTTGTCTGGATGTTCCAATGCAAAGTTTGGCCCTCTGGAATGTAGCCTAGATCAGGTGCACAAGACTACACCTGGCTGTGAGCCGTGTTGTGAGCAGACAGCTCACTCAACAGGGTGATGCAAAGTGGTATACCCCTATCCTAGCAGGAGCAGCAGGAGGAGGCCTCCTGTAGTTACCGGGTTTGCAGAGGAAGCTCCTGAATTTGGCATACTTTCGTCCCCACTGCCAGATGCACTTGTGAGTGAGTGGTGTATGAAGATGAAACGGAGTATAATGGCAACACAAGAGCTTCTGGAGGAGTCAGGGCCATAAACAGTGCTGCCACGAAACCAATCCTGTGCTGTGCAGAAAGGAGAGATCACAGCAGAACAGGTCTATTTGCCCAAGCTCGCTCTATTGATTTTCTCATTCCATCTGCTTGTATTGATTTTGTGATCTCAGTTAATGTGGACCACATTTTAAATTCCAGACGTGTTCTCAGTAGCAATTCATGTGGAAGATGGTCTCAGGAAAAAATGGTTTTCATTAGATTGCTATTTTAAGCAATGTCAAGTCTTAACAGAGGGTATCCCTCATGCCATAAATGCAAACTATTAAGAACAATAACACATCTTTCTTTACACATATATTAGAACCTTGAAACTAACAGGAACTACCTGCATCTGTCCTGTCACTGCAGAAGGGGCAGTAGTGCACTGCAGTCATATTGACTATCCAGGGATAAGCTGTATCTGTAGCAGTCTACCCATGGCTGCACAGTGCTGGGTGCCTAACATACACAGTCACATATCCTGAGACTGCATTTTGACCTAATCAGTTTGTTGGTGGAATTGTCCCCTTCAACTCATAATTTGTGATGGAATTTACTGAGGAAAATATTTGGTCTCAGAAAAATAGGCAGGATGTCAGAATTTGTTAGTCACAGCTACAGAAAATAAATATATTTTGTGTTTTTGAAGAACACATACTGAATTTGTCAATCCTTTTCCCCCTCCCAGCCTTATATCCTGGCAGATGAGTTGCGTCGAGAGCTGCCTCCTGAGCAGGCTCAGTACTGCATCAAGAGAATGCCTCCGTACACCGGACCGGGGTCTGTTCCTGGGGCTCTGGATTACACCTCTTTTTCATCAGCGCTGTATGGAGAGAGTGACCTCTGATTCTGTAATTGGCTGTATTCATGGTAGACACTAAAAATACCCACCTTATTGCCCAGATTGCTTCTCAAAAGCTTTGACAAGCTGATTTAAAAACAAGTTTTACAAATACAGTAGGTACCGTCAGTGTAAAGTGCTAGTAACTGAAGTAACCGGTGTATATTAAAGTGTGCAGCACGCTAGATACCTGCCTGCCTTGTTGGTTTTAGGTTGTCTGTCCTATACAATGCTAGAAAATCTATTAAAAAATTGCAAGATATTAACTTTGGAAATATACATTCAGAAAATAGAATGTAAAACCTAAAAACATTGAAACTCGCAAAATATTTCTCCATTTTCAAAATGTTTCAATGCCATATGCGCTTCTTTTACAATGTTCATAAAACTATGTTAGAAGTCATGCTTTTTTTCTTTCATAGAATAGTATTACTTTCCTCTCATGATTTCTGATTTTATAAGCTTCTATTGGTGGAGTTGAATAAAATACTAAAATGCAGATTTTCAGGGAAGAAATATAACAACCACATAAACTACTTAATTACAAAAATAATCCAGAACGCTATGCTTTTGTCACAAAGAGTTGTAATATAAGGGGGGAAAGCTGATTAAAGTGCAGTTTTAGAGTTCTGTAAGCAGTTCTTTTCTTTTAGGCCTTTAACTTTTACAGCTGAGGGAATACAACTTTTATAATCAGAAATAATAAGAAAGCTAATTTCATGTGAACTGTTTTGTTATGAAACCCTCATTCTTGTCTATGTTGGACAGTCTTTGTTTCTCAGTATAAGAACGCATTATTGTATGTATTAGTGGGCAACATTCATCTCTATCCTGCATAAAGCAAACTCCCATCTGAGCACATGTAGTATGGTTGTCTTGCAGCTTTAACCGTTCAGTGCTCAAAATTCAGTTTGTCTTGACTTCTGCTGCATTGCGGGCAGTTCTGTCTGTACCCTGCTCCTGTGCGCTACACGTTTACTGTTTTTTCCATCTTGAGAAATAACAGAGAATAAAAGCAGTAACTTTTTTACTTGAATCCTACCGACACTGAGGAAATGCAATGTAATCAAACAAAACCATGTACAAATGGTGAAGCGAGCTGTGCAGCCCAGTGCTATTAAAGCAATGATGTGCCTATTAAATAAAGTCTGCTTTTCAAAACCTTACGAGACTCTGTCGTTGGCAATCACCTAGTGGGCTCCCTCTAAGAACTGGAAACATTTCTCAACATCAAAGGAGTTTTCAGATGCTAGAGTTCAAAGTATGTCACACATTTCAATACATTATGTTTGCATGAACAACAGTCTAAGTGTGCTGGAGGGACAGGTCTGGTTTCATGAAGAGAGATGGAGCTCAGAATGAGCTGGAGACTTTCCATTTAGGTCATCTGAGCACAGATGTCCATAGTTTGTTAGACTCCAAGCTTAGATTGGTTTCAGTGAGACTTAGGCTGTATTGCTTTTGAGGACATTGGCCTTAATTTTTCTGTATGTCACTTTCCTCGTGCAAAAAAGCAGATGTTAAGTATGCAATAGTGCTTTCACTGGCCTTTGTTTGGAAATTTATGGATGGCAAGCATTAAAAATCTGTGTTTGATTTCAGTCCTAAAGCAGGCACCCTGCAGGTTAAGGCACGTGGAGTGGGAACAATTTAAAAACAATCCCAGAGGAGACAGGCAATGACCAAATACCTGTTCCTTCTCCACCCTGTGTACAAAGGCCAGAAGAGGACTTATTAGGGCTAGGATCACATCTCCTACAGTGCATGTGCAGCCTTGCACACGGCCAGAAGCTCCTACTGCCACTGCTGATAATGACATGGTGCAGTGCCATCTCCTTCTGTGATGACAGTGCCTGTACAAGCTAAGTCAGGAAGTTCTGCCTTAAAGCACAGCCATTACTAGCTAAGTGACTGCTGGTCAGGCTGAATCCTATTAAAAAATAAATCTGTGTATCTCTCATTGTCACAGTTTAATGCAGCTGGAAGAATAAAACATGAAGCTTCAAATGTGGCACAAAAGCAAAATGTCAGTGCTACAGGCAGGATTATGCAAAAAAATTGGCACAAAGACAGTTTATATCTGACACCTCTTTCAGGTGTTGTTCATGTTCTCTATCCACTAATTTTTATATTGTGATATTATTCCTGTTTTTGATAGTATGGAAGAGACTTCTAAACTCCTCCTTTAGCTGTGTTCTGCCGATCAAAGCATGTGAGAGATAATGTTATCAGCAGCAAGAGAAAAAAACTTTTGCAAAGTAATTTTTTCAATCTTATATCAGGTTTCTAATTTCTAAAGTGGAATGAACAGAACCAGTAGCCAAGAGCTGCAGGGATTAATTATCCATTCACACTTGCCTAAAAATTTTATACCGTAATTATTACTTCAATATGTCTTTCATGTAAAATGAAGATGTATCATAAAATGACTTCTCTCAGCATCAATATAAGTAAACTGTGTTATTTTACCCTAAAAGGGTAATCCTCAAGGTCCTTTAAAATATTCTGTGATCACATTCAGGGGCTATGAGTTTTACAGAGAGATTTTCTTTTCCTCTAAGGCTCTGTTTTTAGTAGGTGGCATTTGTATATTTCTGCAGGATCACTTTTCACCCTGGGAATCAACACAGCAACATTTTCTGTCCATGCAATTCTGGCAGCAAACTAGTTTTACTATTAAAAAAGTACAGTAACTGAGTCGAGGGTGATAAATGTGCCAATCACAGTGGCCTAATCAAGGTTCAGTAGCTGGAGGTACAGCATTATTTTGATGATCATGTGAATGAAGGTTCTATAATAAATTACAATTCACAAAAGTCAGTAAGATTTTAAGTTGCTTTAATGACTGTAATACAGATGTCTTCTGTGACTTTACATGAATATAACAGTTATTTCAAAAAATTCCTGCCAAGATAATTTTGATTTCACAGCAATCATTTTCAGACAGTGATTTTTTAAAGGGTGCTGATACGGGTAGAAATCTGCTGTCAGCTCTATGCTACCTTCACACCTCCCTTCTTTGTACAGTTTCCAGCACTGTTTTCTTTACCCACTGACCACAAAAGGCTTGGGCCAGAGGCACTCCTAGAGGCTTGTATTTTCATCAAAACATCCTGTTGTTAGTTTCTGAATTCCTGGAGATCATGTTCTTTTATTCAGGTTGTTCGTGGTGTCTGTAAAGGTTATCCCAGACACAAGTAGTCTCACTGAGGGAGGAAAATAGTTCCTGTTAGCAGCTGGATTTGGATGGTAAGCAGTTTCCTTTCTTGACTGAAATAGCTTGGTTGAGACTAATTCTGTAAGGAAGTAATTGATCATTGCTAGTAAATGAACAGGTGCTTTGGAGCATGCTTTCATCACTGTAATGGTATCAATATTTTTAGTGGGCTTCTACAAATAGTTCCAGTAATATTTAATGAGAAAATAATACCTATTCATTACCTGTGCCACTCTTCCCCAAGTGTCATGGTTAACAACCTGTGCACGCACTTGCTTGTGCATCAGTCTACCTTCTGCTCATGTTCAGAGGGTATTTTATTTGGGGAGCCACTTCAGCAGCATTAAGCCTGGACTACAGACAGTTGTTAGCATGTTCTGGTGAAATTCTACTTCTTTTAGATCAAATATTTTTATATAGGAAAGCTGACTGTTCTAAGCTGGATTTCACATTAGTCTCTCTTTAAAATGTGTGATTCCTTCCTAATTTTAACCCAAGGTGTGGGCTGCCACCACAAAGGACAAGTCTATCTCCGCTTTTTCCATGATCCCATTTATTTATAAATAGAACAGTTCCCTGGTCTGGTTACCATGCTGGCTGGGAATACATATCTAGAGTGCTTAGAAGTGTAGATTATCCCCTGGAGCAGCAGCCTGTATTTACATTACGTTAAAGTGATTGTATAACTGTGGAATTAGGGATCCAGCCACCCACTTTCACTGAAAGTCCTTTATTATTCCCAACAAAAGAACATTTAAGTGCAGACAACAAACCTTGAGCCAGTACTAGGAGTGCCACTCGTTTCCCTCATTAATTAAGGCAGCTATATTAAACAATAAGCCAATCTTTTCCATATATGAGCTTGACTAGGATTTCATATGCTAATCTTCAAAAGAAATTCCTCTGCTAATTTGCTAGGTTTTGGGAAATTTATTAGCATTTGTAATACTGCTTTTCATAAATTTGTTTATCAGCATATTGCTTTAATTACTTGCAAATCAAATATATTGGATTAATGTCCTGAGACAATAAATGTCCTGAGGCTATTTTAACACTCATCCATCCCTCATCTACTTGCACCTGGCTGTTTTGTTTCAAAACCTGGCTGTTTTATTTGGCCCCAACTCATGGAAAATTTCTTCCTTTCAGGATTCCTGTTAATGCTTTGAGTGAAAAATGACCTTGAGAGCTGTTCTTGGGAGGAGTGGTTATCCTATGTGCTCTCCTGAGATGGAGCCTTCCAGCTGCATAAGGGATAATTGTGGCAGAAGCCCAGGTATAGAACAGCTCTTTTGGCTCAGACACTGAAGGTCCTGTTTCAGGTTTTAGCTGGACTGCTGATAAGACTGAAAGAGAAGAAATGTTTGCACAAGTTGCCAGCAAGTCTGGCCTTGATTTGAATGGAACTGTCAATACAGGCACAGCAAATTAATATAATTAAAAAAAAAAAAGCACCACAGAAAAGCAAAGAATGGCTGTATCAAACATCTTGTTCAGACTTGTATCCTGGCTCTGACCATTACAAACAGAAGGAATAATGGAAAAGTCTAAAAATGAGACAGCATGTGGCCATGTGTACCCAAAAGAGTCTCCAAGCTGACAGTAATTTGTGGATCACAAACTTGTGGAACACTGCACACTGATGCCAAAAATTTAGTCTGTTTTTGTGCCGAAGTATTATATCTGCTTTGAGACCTCCTTCTGTATTCCTTTCAGCAGGACCTACTGCATCTATAAACTCTCCACTAGCCTATTGGATATGCTTGAAAACAAGATTTACTTTTCATTCCTTTATCTTTTCCAAACTGTTCCCCAAAGTCTTTCTGGTTGCCCTGGTTATCTCTTTATCTTCTCGTAACCTAGCAGAATTATTATGGACATGATGCCAGCTTTCTGAAGGATGTTTGCAAAATGCAGGCAACCCAAGAGAGAGGAAATCCTACCTCCGATGAAACAAACCTCAGTCACAGTTTTGACACTTTCGCAAACCTATTAAAATGGAAATCAGACACTCGGTAATGTTTGGTGGGTGCCCAGGTGAGTGTGATGAACGTGTATGGCAGATGCAATGCTGTCAGACACCACATCCCTGAGGTCCTGTCTACTGCTGCTGTCATTAAACCAAAGGCACAGAATTTAACATTAGGTGGTGTGGTGAATAGCAGCTAAATTTAACACTGGGTGGTCTTGCTGTTATTTGTGCCGTCTCTAGGGACAACACTCCATGGCAGCTCTAACTTTTACCTTCATTCTTTGCTAGTGGAAAGTGACAAGGCCTGATTTGCCACAGCAAGCTGGCAAACACATGTACTGTCCAGCAAACACTTTTGGCACTTGGAAATAATAACTATCTCACTATCGGAAGTGACGTGTCGGCTTGAGGGGCTGAAGTATCAGTATTTTAATATGTAAATAAAAATGTCCAAGTATCATCACATTCTTTAGCCATTGAATTATATTTAATTTTTTTTCCATTTTTCATTTTAATATCATTGCATATGCACTTGTAAGAAGTGGAAATTATGCTTGCGACAAAAAAAAAAGGTAAACTTTATATAAAAAAAAGGCAACACATTTTTAAACATTTTTCATTCTTCTCCCTGACAAACAATACATTTCTATCAGCCACCTAAACTTAAGAAGACTGGCCCCAACAGCACTCTAAACTAAATGTTTTGATTATGGTTGTGCAAACACCTTCCATCCATCAAAAATGAATAACTAGCTTTTTCATTTTTTTTCAGCGTGAAAAACTGAAAACATTCAATTGTGACCCCACCTGACTGCCCTGACACTCTTGCTGTTCTGGGAGCTTGAGCAGATGTTCTGTAAGACTCATTGTTCAAGCCACACTCTGTAAGACTCATTGTTTCTTCAAGCCAGATCATGAACCCAGATGGCCTGGCTGGCCGGCCTTATTTGCAAGGGACAGCTGGAACAGCTATAGTGAAATGAACATTCTGCCTTTTGGAATAGCTCCATAAGGCAACATCCTGGTCAGGGTCATTACCCCTTCTTGTAGTGGTGGCCTTTAACTGAAGTGCCGCTCTGCAGACAGGCTTGCCTTTAGCAGTGGCCATTCATTTGCCTTTTCTGAGGAGGCACCTCCCTTCCTGCCAGCATTACTGTCTCTTGGCAGATCACTTTCCCTTCTAACTCAGACACCAGCCTCTGTCTGCCACTGCCCTTTTCCCGCTTTTAACAATTGTCCCCTAGAGCTTAAATGTTTCCGACTGGAGATGTTGACTCAAATCTAGTTTAATGATCTCAAGGCTCCCTTGAACTGGATTTTAAAGGGAGACACTTTATTTCTGCTTGATCAGAATGCAGTTATTCTTGATTTGTACTAAGGCAATAGAGTGTTCGTCCCTTTGTTTTTATTTAATATCTTTAGCTTTACCTGCTACTCCCGAAGTACTTATTAGACCCTTCAATAGACAGGAATGATAGTATGCTCGCCAGTCACCAGCTCTGTATGGAAAGATGTTTGTGTACCACATGAAAATTTAGAATATAAACCACAGATTATTCCACCAGCACCTGCTGGCATCAAAATCCACGTGCTTGCAGTGAGTTTTGCTCTACACAGTAAAGAGTGGATAGGAGGCTTAAGCGTGATTAACCTACACCTCAGCTTGTACCCTCTTCATACTCTTCTGGAGGCTTTGCCAGCTCCCAATGTACCTGCCCCATCTGCATGTGGGAGGGCAAATAGGAGAGAAGGGAAGGATAATACCCAGTATTTTCATGTGCCAGATTATCCAGGGAGACTTGGATCTACTTTCTCTTGCAGCTCTCTAATGTTACCTCCAAGCTCAAGTCATTGACAGTGACTCTATTACATGAGGGGTTGTACATAGTATAAAGACTGCTCCTGATCCAAGTTGGAAAATATATATAGAAAATGCCAACGGGATGTAGCAATGCTAATAGAGACTTCTGAGCACTTGTCAGGAGATCTTAGACTGCTTAATATATTTTAGGCTTAACAAGTGTTAAGGCCCAAAGTTAAGTCCTTTATTTTAACAAGACAAAAAAAGAGATGTCAAAGGAAAAAAAAACCCTCAAAGGGAATTATTGTAGACCACAGGCTAACAAAAGAAACTTTTCACTTCTATGTTGAAAACTTGCCAAAGGGTAAGACCTGACTGGTATCAGTAACCGACAGTGTGGAAATACTTGGCCTTTAGGATGACAAAGTACACTCTGGGCATTTTTTTTAATGTAAATGTATATTACTGATAACTAAAGAAAGACTCTGCCCTAGAGCAGTGTTCCCTGTCAGTGTATCTTGCCCCTGCTGTTGCTACTGCTTGCAGGTGCAAGAGGCTGCTTCTTCCTAACAATTCTATTTCTGAAGCTTAGGCAAGATTTAGAACCAACATCATCTCTGAGTATTTCTTCATGTTGCTTCATTTCTTCAGACACATTCATACACAAGACTTTCAGCATTAAGGCTATTTTTGTCTGATTAATTTTATATTGTTGTACCACTTGCATTTTTCTTTCATTTAATATGTTGATTTGAAAACAATTTTCTTTTTTCATAGTTAGCATGAATAAATTCTCCAGTAAAAGAAGTTCTCTACAGGGGTTTATACTTCTGGAAGAGGTTTTTAAACTTGTTTTTGAGCTCATGTCTGGGACTTAAATCCATTCTGCTGTCTCCTTGCTCCTGACCTTATCAGCTTCCTTCTCTCCTCTCTGTTTCTGCTCTTCTAGAATGAATTGAATGCATGGGAGGGGATAGCATTGCTCAAATCCCTCTCAAGATAAGAGAGATGGTGCCTGCCTACAGAAAGGATAGGGAAAATGTCATTGCTATGTCTGTGATCATAAGCAGCTTCCACAAAGTTTTGAAATGTAGCTTTTTAGACTTTAAAACAAGCTGAATGAACCATGCAGTTTCAAAGTCCTTTAAAGAGAAAAGAACTGCCTACAAAACATGTTTTTTAAGAGATTGTTGACAACATACTGGACTGTTTCTATGTGTAAGTTAGAGAAAGCCAAGTAGGGCACTGGTCTTTCAAGGTATTTTACACAGAAAGATTCCCTCTGCCCTTGCAAAAAAATCTTGCAAGGTTTGCTGTTTAATAAAAGAAAGTGATAGAATTGAGGCTGCTCTCTCCCTGGGATGGAGCCATGGCTGACAGCCAGATATGCTGCTGGAAACTCTCCAGTGCCACTCACACACCACATGACCTGTGCATGTCCCTTTTCTCTGCCTCGTTGTGCCATGTTTGTGCTACCAGGATGCAGATGGTTGGGCTACTTGGCTTTGTCTTCTCATTGTCCACCATTCAAAGCTGGTCAAACCTTTCTATAATCCTCCTCGTTTGTCACATTTTCACAGATCTCAAGCTGTGTCGAACACAAACCGAAGTGCTTCTCAGGAAAAGTGTAATCCCATTTATAGTGCACAGGCAGCAAAAGTATGCCTAGGGCTTGTGCTCTGACAGTTCCCTTCAGCTGCTGGAGTCTGCATCTCTGAGTTTTTCTATCTACTGGTATGGCCCTGAGAACACCATCAGCCTCTCTTCTATGATTTTGATGTGGATGCCTGAAAGGTGCATACTGAGAGTTTTAAGAATGCTGCAAAATTTCATAATGAAGTAAATATAAAATATTTACAGGCACAAACCTGTAACTAGTTGAAAGCAGTTGACACACTTTGCCAGCAGTATGAATAAGCTGTAAGACTGCACCCCCTATTGAATTCCCAGTCCTCTCATGCCTGCATTTCACTCCTTCCAGGCATTTATACACTCTTTCATCAACAAAGATTCTCTAAAGTGATGCAAAAGGTTATGTTCAGTTCACTCTAGTGTGTTTGATTCCACTGTCATGAAGACTTTGGGACTTTTTTAAAATAGCGACGTCCAAAATCTATGGTAAATAAGCAGAATAAATTTGTTGGTATTTCCCCAAACTGCACCTCTTTAATAGGCTATTCTGACATTTGGAGTGTGCTTAGAATTGATCTCAAAGCATTCAGCTTTCTTTTGCCTTCAGGTAATATTTTGATCCCAGAAGAAAAATGTTAAGATCATAATTTGACTTATGCAGAACAGGTAGTTTGTATTTGTATCATAAAAAAATCACCTTCTAAGTTGGGAGTCTACAAAATTATTAAAAATACATAGTAATTCTTAAGCTCAGAGGAAATTCTGAAAATAAAAAACAAGTAGTGCAACTTAGTCATCCAAAATAGGGCAAGAATCCAGCTGCAGCAAAACAGCACAAGTGGTAACTTCACAGAAGAGAGTTACAAGAGCTGTGCTCTGAAATCAGATGAATCTGTTTTCTCCTTCATCCTTCTGCATGGAGCTGTGAATGCTTTGCTTGGATATAATTCTCTGAAACACAACTGTTCTATAGTAACATGAATAATCCTACTGGTTTTGTTTAAATAAGGATTGCTTATGTGAATAACCCATTGGGAACTGCACCCTCAGGAATAAAGGCAGATAATATGGGAATGAGAGGTGTATTTTTGTAATTAATATTATGGAGATATTTAAAACACAACCCCAAAAGCTAAGAGTGGGCTAAAGCCCTGTGTTTGATCTTACACATGTGTAAGGTGTGTGTCTTATTTGGATGCATGGGTGTGCAAGTAGAGTAACAAACTGGTGAACAGATCCTTGGCACCGGAAAAATAATCAAAATATGAGGATGGCTTTGTTTACTTCAAACACTGCCTGGTTTTAAAAGATCCGTGAGTGTTTATCTGTGTGTGTGAGGAGCTAGGGAAACAGTGGTTTGAAAACACCTTCAAATATACTTGGATACCAGAACTCGATCTGACTTAAAGATTTTTGTTATCTTCTGCTAAGGATATTAATTTGGATTTAGTCTAGCTGCAATTAGGAAGATGCTAGCTTCACTAAACCACCACTTATAACCACCTTCAGAAACCAGGATTCTCACCATGATGGTGTTTGCATGAGTGACGCCATGTCTGCACCAGATGTTTAAATAGGACTAATTCCCAACCATGCTAAGGTCAGGTTTCTCATACACAGGAATGATGCCACCTTTGTGTTCTCCCCTGCTTTACTCACTGCTCTGCAACCTAAGCTGCTCCTGGTATTGCTCTAAATGTATTAAAGGGAACATTATTTTGACAGGCTAATTTAGCAAAACAAGAACAACACTCCGTAAGACCAAAACAAGAGCAGCTTTCAAGCTTAAAGGCATGTTCACTGCAAATCCTTGAATGTTCCCTCCAAACACACCACGCGTTAGAGTGCCTCAAAGAAAGAGCTCAGAAATCTTGGTAATTGCAGGTGTGTGTCAGCCGTGGGATAGGGACACGCATCGGGACTCCCAGCACTCTGCAATACTGCCAGCATTGAAACTAAACCAAGAAAAGGGACTTGAGATTCTCTAACCGTGCAAAACGCATTAGGGCTGAAGTTTTTTGTTGTTACTTCTTTGTTGGATGAATGCTACCTTTACCACTCATTCCTCTTCCCTTCACCCTCTGAACTGTATCTTGCTTCAGCTGTGCTCCTTCAGTTTGCACAACTCCAGTTTCTCAAGCAGATCAAACATAGTCTGAGGCTGGGGGCTTGCTGCCCTCTCTTCCTGCTGCTGCTCCTATATCAGCTGTGGAGACCATTATGCTGCAGATGAATTGGATCAAAGATCTCTACCACTGATAACTGACTGCTACAGAAGAACTGGGTTTGAGGGCTAGCACCCAGAAAAGGATGGAAACAGGAGGATGGTACAGGGTGGAATTTGGGACTGACCTTTCACAGCATCACACATTCAAACTGGTTTAATCTGGTTGTGAAACTGCAAAGGAACTGGGATATGTGAAATGATCCTTTTCAAAAGGACCTTCAAATCTGCAGCTTTTTTTTTTTTTGCCCCACTGACCTACTTTGCAGCAGTTACACAAACAACTGCATCAGCGTATGCAAGGACCTGCCAAGCTGTGGTACAAAGATCTGTCCCCACAAAGCAACTGTGTAAGACATTGAGCTTGTTAACCTGCATTGCTGCCAGAGGAAATTTTCATGGTGTTATGTGACATGACAAAAATGTTAGAAGCTGTCCAAAAGTCAAGGAAGGAAATACACCCCCCTAAAATGTCATAATGAATGGTTCTCAAAGCATTGCCCATCTCTGTAATATATGCAAATTGTAGACCAAATTGTGTATTCTGGATCAAATTAAGCACTCATAAGGAATACCTAACTTCTGCTTCTGTTTAGTATATTCCACTTCTGTTGTTAGTTGTTTAAAGAGTATGGGTTTCTCGACAACCACATCTTACACTGGAATTTTGGAACACATTTTTGCACTAGGATCTCAGGCTGACCACTGCAATGGTTTGCTGACAGGTAAGGTCTGCTCTCCGGCAATGTCTCCTGGCATCCAAAACTGGAGCACAGCCTCTACAACTGAAGTTGTATTACTGCCTAGTTGATTTGTGGGTTGCCTGTACTTCTTCTGAAAGTGAGTTATATATACATGTTATTTAAACATAAGGCTAATTTTTCTACATATATGCTTGAATCACCGTTGACCAAAGCAACAGTTGATTATAGAAGTTCCTAGATCACAATGGACTCAAATGAGTTTGTGACCACTGTTTCTGTGTCTCAAAAGAGAATTCAAGAGTGAATTTAGCTTCCAGGAATCGGCTACAGTGCGGCTTTTAGCTCATTCTGAGTCCCTTAAAGACTTTGCAGTGAAAATGGAGGAGCCATTATTAAGTAGCAATCCCATACTCTGACCTGATAGAAGCCTTTAAGTTGCCGCATAGAGATGAGGCCCAGGCACCTAAAGGAGGGAAGCCACCTCAGTTCATTCCTGTTAACACAGAACCAGCAGTCCCTGCATCTTCACCTGCAGCATTTGCTTTGCCTGCTTAACGTATTGCATCTGACAGGCAAAACAGGAAAGGCTGGTCAATAATCCATTTTACAGGCTTCCTTCTTTCCATATTTTGACCACTGAACCAGTTTAAACGACAATGCTCCTCATGCTTATTATTGGCACTTGAATTACTAACACGAAATGAGAGAAGCAGTTATTCCCTTGAGCTACTCCAACTCTTGGCAGCACATTCTGTACGCAGTGTGGCGATTGCAGGGCTGCTCTGCAGGTATTTCTTTCCTTTAAAAGGTGACTCCTCATACAACCAGATGAAAGGATGTACCACCAGAAGTGAAACTCGTGTCAAAATATGTCACATTTTATTTGTTTTGTTCGACTGTCAAGCAAACTGTGACTTAAACTTGATTCCTTTAGTATAATCTTGCTTCCAGGTTTACATGACAGTAACGTGCATCCATACATCACTGGCAAGTCCGACTTCCAGGTTCCGTAAGGCATATTTATATGCCTCCTCTCAAACGCTACATTTGCAGCACATCTGTCGTTTGAGTTTGAAAGAATTATCCCCCTACACCACATCCCCGCCCCGCTTCTTCCCGCGATGAGGGTCAACTCAATTTTATTGAGCTCCGCCTAGTTCCAAAATCATCATCCCCGCCCCGGGGCATTTAACGTTAGGCGAGTTAGTTCGAAGGCCAAGCTGTCGTGTGGGTCTGGGTGTCCGTCCGTCCGTCCGTCTGTCAGGGACCGGAGAACCGCCCTCCCCTCAGGCCACGCGCAGCTCGCGCTTCCTTCCCGCGCTCGGGGCGGAGCTCGCGCGTCACGGGCTGCGCGCGGGCCCCCGGCCGCGGGCGGTGACGTCTCGGCAGCGATGGCGCCCACGGGGCCGCCCGGTAACGGCCGCGAGCGCCGCGGGGCGCGGGGAGAGCGCGCGGGGCTGGGCGGGCGGGCCGTGAGGGGGCGGCGGGCGCGCCCTCCCTTCACGTTCTGGTGGTGCCCGCGGCTCGGTGCAGGCGGGGCGTCACTGACGCACCGCGTGTAACTTTTGCAGAAGCCGCACGTGGTGTGTCGGGAGTGCGTGAGTGAGTGCGCGCGCTTGCTTTTTGGCGCTGGCCCCTTGGAGCAACTGCATCCTTCCAGGGAGGGGTCGGGAGTGACCGCCAGGGTACCCGCACCGACCCGTCCGGCGACACAGTTACGCCGGAAAAGTGAAAACTGGAGCGTGGTGGGAGGGACTGGGTGTGCTCCAGCTGCTCGGGGCTGCTCGGGGCTGCTCAGGGCTCTGAGTCAAAAGAGCCATTCCACGAGTTGAACAGAAGTCGTTGGATGGGGAGGATAAGTAAAATTACAGCTCCTAATTGGCGTTGATGTTTTAAAATGGACTGGTCTGTCAGTGGCTGCTTTCAGTGGTGCTGCTGCCAGCAGAGATCCCAAGCACTCCCCTTTTTAATACCTTAGAGAGAGTGCCTGGTGCTGAGCCTGTGCTTCAGCTCGGGCTTGCATACCTCGGCATGGCAAACAGGCCCGCAGTTCTGCTCGGCACCGACTCCATAGCCAGCTTCTGTGGCCCGAGGTTTCGCCAGGTTTCTGTGGCAAAGATGAAGTTCACCTGACCTGCCCTGCGCTTTATGCCGTGCCGTTTGGGATCAAGCCATGGGCTAGCGACTGTCTCTGCAGAACCGAATGAGTTTGGCTGAAATGGGAAGCGTGAAGGTGTTGCGGCAGCAGCTTGAGAAGTTGTGGCAGTGGGAGAGAAGTTCTGCACGGGGGTGTATGTGGAGCCCCAGTGAGCAGGCACGAGGCAGTGGCTGGTGGTGTGTCCCTCTGGCAGCGAGGCAAAGGACCTGGGTACAGGAGTGGGTTATGGAGAGGCTGAGCACAGTATTTCTCCCTAGACTTTGAGGGGCGGGGCATCCCACAAAGCGAGGCCATGCAGGTCTGTTTCCCTGTGAGTCCTGCCTGTGTATCTGAATATCTGTTGTGAGCAGTTTAATGTCAGAAGATGAACAGTTATGGTTATAACACTGGGAGCTTTCTAAACCTGGGATTTGCATGTTTAGCTACAGTGGGCACAGCTAACAGGACGCTGTTATTGTGAAAATTCAGTGAGTTTGTAGTGGTTGTTTGCCTCTCAAGCTAACTTTGTAAATGCATTGGGTACACAAGTATCTTATCTGTCTGTTATGTAAGAACTGAGTGGTTCATAAGACAGGTGCTGACATGGAAATATTAGCAAGGTGCACATAAGTGAAGTGGTAATATCCAATACTTCTCTTTTTGGATACGCTGGGTGGCAAATAACGTGGCAGCAGGGTGCTGCTGCCCACTGTTGCAGAGGACCTGTGTAACATCTGTTGCTACAGTTCATGAAGCTCTCACTATTGCCAGAGGGCATCCAGTTGAAGACGATTTAATTAACTGAGCAGCAAATAATGCTGAGGTTATCATGAGCTGTGTGTGGCGGGCTGCTAGCAAGAGCATCCTTTCTAGGTACTAATAGTGTGCATTCTGCATGCTGCACAGTAATTTTTTGAATGATGGGGAGACTTGTGCTTGGAGCTGGTGTGGGGGGAGTGCTGGTTTGTTGAATTCAGATGTGCAAATATGGAGAGGCCCTGTTTCCAGTCAAGAGGAGCTGGTCAGCCTGGGAAACAGCGCGTACTCTAAGTGCCTCTCTCTCTGCGTAGTTCCTCCACTTGTGTTCTGGTACATTCATGTGATGAAAATACTTGAATACTGTCACAGCCAGGTTGCTCCTTTATAAAAGCTTTGGAAACAACTTGTAATCCTTTATTCCCTTCCAAGTACTAGTATACCAGACTATTTTATACTAAAATTAAATTTGTAATGGAAGTGCATAAATAATAAAAAAACAATACCTTTTTAGAATCATTGCAGGCATCAGAAAAGTTTGGTTTAGAGCAAATTGCAGCCTTTGAAGTCCTGTTTCTTGTGGAAAACACTCATCCCTTCAGTTCTGCACATATGGCCTGTATGTGATTGGATTCGGATAAGGAGATGAAGGAACATCGTCTTGCCTTATTCCCTGACTGTTTAGTTGCTGCCATTGTGAAAAATGAAAAGTTACAGTTGGGTGAGGTTTATAACTGTTAGTGAATGACTGTAGGGGTGAACAGCTGCATTACAAGGAATAAAAGTTCTTGTAATTCAGACGATTTGTTTGTTGCAGACAAGTAAGTCCCTTGTTCATGTGATTTCAAGACAGAGTGTTTACCTCTGAAGTATTAGTGAAGCAGAGTATTAGGATTTTTTATTTTGCATTCTGTATCCCATTGACTTTTAGGCCAGTGCTGTTACTGTTGTTCATTTAGTGTGGTCTTCTAAACTACTCACAGCCCTACAACACTCTGTGCTAATGTGCTTTATGTTTTAAGTTTCAGTAGAGTGTAAAATCGAGGTAATTGGTCCTGGATCCTGTTACCACTGCTAGTTTGCTACTATTTCTGTTATAGCTATAAAAGCAGTTTGTTTTCCTGGACGCTTCTGAATGGAAAAGGATATCCATTTCCCAAAGCTCACCAGTGACCTTTATGAAACAAAATTTTAATCAGCTCCTGGCTGAGCAGAGGTAGGAGCAGGGTTCATAAACAAAAACAACAAAAAAGAAAAGGCTGACCTGATTTTTCCCTGCTTATGAATTTCTCCAAACATTTTTTTTCTTTTATTCTGTAACAAACTCTTGCACCCTGTTTGTGCTGGAGAGGGGAATTACATGAGTTGAATGCTGAATTAAGATGATGGTACTTGTTAGTAGAACTGACTCCCAGCTTCCTTCCTGCTTTCGTTCCAAGGCCAGAGTTCAGCATTTCCTAGCATGGCTTTTTGAATCAATCTTCTTTGGTTTCTGGAGTGATTTTGGACCTGTCTGCAGACTTTGTTTTCAACTTGATATTGCACCATCAGTATGCCAGGGCATCACGTCAAGTAGTGCATGATCGTATTGGAAGAAGAGTCAGATGTTATCCATAGCAAGGACAGGGAAAGTGGGTTTTGGTGGGCTTGGAGCTGTTGATCCCTATGTAAAACAGTCTGCATACCTCTGGCACTGATGGTCACCCTCATGATTCCCACCCTATTTCCTGCAGCTTTTTGAGATGCTGCTGAAGAAGGACAGATTTTGAAAACTTCAGAATAAGGCTCTTGCAGCGATGAAGCAGAGATCTGTGCTCCTATGAGCAGAAAACGGTACACTGCTCGTTGCTTTTGTTCAGTGAGGCAAGCAGTAGAGAAAGCAGAATGGACCAGGTGAGGTGCAGGATTACAACCAAAGGGTAGATCTTTGCTTCCCAGTGCGTATGAGGAGATAGTTGGGAAGCACGTAGGTTAAAGAGACAGAAGCCTGTAGAAAGCGGGACTGGTTCTGGGAGGACTCCGATAACCCATCTCAGCTGTCTGGGCTGCGGCTCTCAGGGCCGAGGAGTTGGCTTAGGAGGCTCATTAAAGCACCAGCGAGCTCCAATGCCTGTGTGTCTTGCTGGGCTGTGGCTCTTGCAAAGCACATGGGTTATGCTCCATGGGAGTCTGCACTGCAGACCTACTTTCAGATACAGTTTTTCGTGTCTTGCCTCTAAAAGCCTTTAGCTCAGGGATTGATTTTATTTTCATGAATAATTTGATGGTTTAACATGAAGAGATTTAAGCTCTTATGTAAGAACCTGCTGAGCCTGCCTGTGTGGTGTTAAAACTTTTAACTTGAAGCAAGAGTGGCTTACTTCTTAGTATTTTAATCTGCCTTCAAGTGCTTCATATTTTAGTTAAAGAGCAAATTTTCTTTGGCTTCTCTTCATGCTGATACTACTTCTGATTTAGAGCTGTTTCTCCAGAGTGTTGGTATAAACGTAACCTTACAATGCTTTCCTCTCGGCCTCAGCGTCTCTCCAGCACATTGCTTTTTAACAGTACTGATGTTAAAACGGAAGATGCATTGCACAGATGCAGAAGGAAAAAAGTCAAAATCGATTAGCAGTTGCCAGTGATTTTTAAGTACTATTTTGTGTAGTAGTAAGTTAAGTTTTAATGAGACATAAGGATATTTTTGTGCCTTGGAAATCATTAATTTTTTTACAAGGGCTTTGATAATAGTTCATAACCTAAACACAAAACAGAGCTGTAAGAATTAGATGAAGCTGAATGAAGGAAACAGATAAAGAATAGCACATAATTCATCTACATGTTTGCGAAACATCGGTGGAGTCCTACTCTTGTAGTTTGGATTTTTGGTAAAGAGGCTGTTGGATTATTTTGCTATATCTAAAATCTGATCAATGCCTATAAGTATCTAAAGGGAGGGTGCCAAGAGGATGGAGCCAGGCACTTCTCAATGGTGCCAGCCAACAGGAGAAGAGGCAATGGACAGAAACTGCTGCACAGGAAGTTCCATCTGAATATGAGGAAGAATTTCTTCACTGTGAGGGTGACTGAGCACTGGAACAGGTTGTCCAGAGAGGTTGTGGAGTCTCCCTCACTGGAGATATTTAAGAACTGCCTGGCCTCAATCCTGTGCCAGGTGCTCTACGATGACCCTGCTTGAGCAGGGAGGTTGGACCAGATGACCCCCTGTGGTCCCTTCCAACCTGACCCACTCTGTGATTCTGTATGTGTGTTTGCATTCTGAAATGATTCTGTGTGTGTTCTAAAGGGGAAAAGTAGAATTACTTTTGCTGTGGTCTTGGGGGTTTTATTGGGGTTTTGTGGGGTCTTTTGGTTTGGTTTGGCTTTTTTGTTTGTTTTTTTAATGCCTCAGATTATAGTTCTGGCTTTTTGCTTAATGTTTGAGATGAGCTTTGTGTGGGATCTTGAAGCAGTACTGTGTCTTCATTTCTAATGATAGTGCTGAAATTTCTACAGTATTTTGTTTCAGTCATGGTTAGATTTACCCTGCTTAATATTTTATAATTACCGTGTGATTTGCCTGATTTATTTTCTTCTGGCGTTATTGTGGAGGAAAAGAGTATCTTCTTATGTTTGTGGAAAGAAAGTAAAGCCTGGATATTATCTGTTGGCATATCTTGCTGTTTGCCGAGTTGTCATTTACTACTGTAATCCTAAGGGAATTTAGGACTCAGTTGAAAAACTGTTTTTGTTTGCTCAGTTTATTTCTCTTTATCATTACAATATAGGCAATTAAAGTAGGTGTGAGTGTTTGCTTGTTTGTTTTCTTAATGAAGTTTACTAATTTTTGTTTTGCACTTGTGTACCACTTATAGCATGGTGTCTGGTACCAAGAGGCAGCTCTGCATGTCTGTTCAAATGTTGCTGAGGTGGAAATTATCACACTTTCTCGTTTTGGAAACTTACGTAGAGACTTTCATGTATGCCCTTGTGAACTTTTGTTAATTTTTTTCTGTGGTTGACGGTGTGTGGGTGGCTGCCCTCGGGTAAAGGACCAATTGAGCCTTTAGTTGTATTTAAATGGATGCAGCTGTTACCTGACACTGGTGATTGGAACTGCAGGTGAAGTAAACCAATTACTGTCTGATTTCAGTAGAGGATTAGTTACTTTATTCTGTTTCTTGAATGGGAAGAGCTCAGGTTGACCAGGTGTGTGGATAGGGAACTTCAGAACTACTTAAATACTGGGTTTATCTTTTTCCAGCAGATTCCCAGAAAAGTGTGGAAGATGAAATTGAATCTGTCCTACAGAAGCGGATAATGGTTTTGGATGGGGGCATGGGGACCATGATCCAGCAACGTGCACTGACAGAAGAGGATTTCCGAGGGCATGAATTTAAAGATCATTCCAGGCCTTTGAAAGGCAATAATGACCTTCTCAGTATAACTCAGCCTGATATAATTTGTGACATACACAAGGTAGGTGGTTCTGGTTTCCATCTCTTGACAAGAGAAGGAGAGAGAGCTTGGCCTCTGCGCTCCCTTTTTCCATACCACAGGCTCCTGGCTCTTCAGTGTCTTTTGGGGATAGGGAAGAGAATGCTAGGTAACCATGTGAAAAAGAATGAGCAGATTTGACTGTTCTGGTTGTGTGAGCACAGCATTTTTGTCTTGGTTCCTGATGTCACCCAGGCAGTGCTATTTTTAAATCCCTTTTTGACTTATATCCCTGATGTATTTCTATTAATTGTAGATTCTGTTTTATTTCATTTTTATTTCCTCCTCTTATTCTCAGCTAGCACTTGAAATGCGTCTAAGTAGGACATATCTGAATTCTAGATGTGTTTCTATAATTGTGTATTAAAGGGCTGTGAAATGTGGCAGCCTGAAGCAGGCCTCTGTAGTTAATGAGTATATGAGCTTCCTAATGAGTATACGTGCTTCCATAGTCGTTTTTTCCCTAGAATATTAATGTGTGGCCCAGAGAATAAAACAGTCTAATCTGCTGATGATTAGGAATTTGCAAACAGACTTCATTGTTTTCCTGTCTTCAATTAGACTTTAAGAAACAACTTCCCAAGTCTTGTATTTATTGAGTTGCAGGTACTCATAGGTCTTACTATAATAATTGGAATGCTTGAATAGCATTGCAGCTATTTGTTATTCAGTTGAAGCCTCACATCTGTTCTGGGTTTTTCCAATTATTTATTGACAAAATCTGTATTTCATTGATGAGAATCATATTTGGCTTATGTTTGTTAAACTTGGAACGTAATCTGTGTTTTTTAATTAAGTTTTTACTGCCGTTCTTTGGATTTTAAAAATGTTGAGCTGGAAGGAATCAGTCTTTGACCTGTAAAAATTTCAGAAGGAAATATTTGTAGATTGAGTTCAACTGAGCAGTGGACCTTGGAATTTATAATAGTTTGTGGTTTTAATAGGATGAGCTGCTTTAACAGTTGAATTTGGCAGGTTTAGCGGAGCAGTACTGATGTGACTTGAGAATGTATGTATTGACTCAAAGCAAGTAACCTGCTGTTACCTCTCTAATGGCAGCTGATGGAGATTATACAAATGCAGGCTAGAATCTGCAAAAATGTTTCAGTTTGCATGGATTTCAGTTTACTTCAGTGGGAATAAGACAGTCAAAATGGAGCAGAAGGCTTGAATGTTTTGTGGATCTTGGTCATTAGTTGGACTTTAAATGAGATCTGCACAAAACATATTTCTCCTAAGCTTGTATTCTGTCCCAGTGTACTCTTGTGCTATACAAACCACTTCAGAACATTTAAATTTTCTAATCTTTTCCGTTGTTGTTTAATTTGGGCCTTTTCTGAGACTGCCCACAGCAGCACTTGCTTGCTGATGGTGATTGGACTGTGTCTGACCATATCCCTGTGCAGAAATCTGAATGTGCTCCAGTGGCAGAGGTGACCCTATCACTTGTTAATAGAAAGTGTGGCTGACACTGAAATTCTGAAAATTGGTTACATGGAACACTTCTATTGCTTTGGCCCTGTGCTTTTCGATAAGACCTTTAGAGTTTGATCAGGTTTGAATTGGGAAATGATTTGTGACTTTTTGTCAACTGGATGAGACAAAGTAGTTGGGTTACTTGCATTCCATACCTCAGGCTTTTTTTCTTTCCTGTCTTGCAGGAATACTTGCTGTCAGGCGCTGACATCATTGAAACCAACACGTTCAGCAGCACCCGAGTTGCACAGGCTGACTATGGCCTTGAGCATTTGGTAAGAATGCTAAACTATTTACACATTAAAATATTAATCATGTCCTAGCAACCAAGATTAGCTCAGTCCCAGGATTCATTGGTGTTGTGCTTATTGGCTGTGTGCTGGCTCTTGAGCCGTGTGATGGGATCGTAGCTCCTTTCTGCTGCTGTGGACAATTGCACTTGCTGTGTCACATAGTGTGCTTCTTGTTGGCAGAGGTACAGGCAATAGTAATTAGCCCTGGATTTTGTTTGAGCATTCCCAGAATCTCTCAGTTCTGTGAACAGGGATGTTTTGCTTCAGTCCTTCCAACTTAGCAAATGCCACAATGGAACTGTTTTTTTCCTGGATATTGCTTATGTGTTGTTTGTGCTGGTGTTCGTAGAAGTCCTTTCTACTTTGCATGTATTATGCCTTTTCTTTGTTATGTATTGTTTTGAGAATTTGAGGAACTATGTGAAAATAAATACTTGGAAATATGCTACTTGAATAAAAAGTGAACTTAAGAGTAGGTTAATTTTGTCATCAGAGTCCTGTTCTTCAGCTTCTATTGATCTCAGCAGGACCTTAAAGAATGACATTTTATGATTAGCAGCTGTGGGCTGGGGCATGTGCAGGATGAACCTGCCATGTTCCTCTGTTGCTGAGATGTATCAAGCTGCTCCTTTTGAAGCCTCCTGATGGTGCTGATACATATTTGCGTGACTTGGGGAACCTTTAGAGTGTACAGCAAGCTACTGGATGCAAGTGTTGTGTTTATTTAAAAATGAGTTATCCTCAACTAAACTAAAGGTTGCTTAGTAATTTCCTGTAATTATTCCAGGCATATCGATTAAACAGAGTCTCTGCACAGGTGGCCAGAAAAGCAGCAGACACTGTAACTGCTCAGACCGGTAAATAGTATTATTTTAACTTTTTACTTGTTTGTGGTTTTGACAGTGCTGCAATCTTTGAAATGTTGCTAACTAGAAGATAGCTTGATATTTTTACATTATGAGGACATAAAATGGTGCTGTGTATGTTTGCAAGTTAGGCACAGTATCAGCAATTTAATAACTCCGTTCATATCACACCAATTTCATCATGTTTGGAGGATCTGGTCCTTAAGGTGTTCTTCAGTACAGCTGTCCTGTACCTGCCTGGTTTAGACTGCAGGAGATGCACATCTTCAGATGCGTTTTAGAGAAAATAAATTCAGCAGGGATTGTTAAAAGTTCCTTAAGTTTGTATGGCAGAAGTCTTTGTACTCCGGAACTAGGTTAGCTGATTGTAGGTAAATGTGGATTACCAGTTAATCCTAGTGTTTGTCTAGTGATTTAACTTTATTCAGCAACTAATGGAACCATCTTAGTATGTAACCGTCATCTGTAAATTTTCATTTCATTTCTACAGATGCCTTCCTGGCATTATGTGAGAGAGGTTAGAGCTCCTTTACACTGCTGTAGACAGTGCTGTCTTTCAAAGACTCATTTCTGCTTATATTCTACAATCAAACTGTATTTCAAGCTAACAGTGCTGCTGCTGTTCAGATAGCACCTTAGCGATGTGATTCATAGTATACAATAAAAAAAGTTAGGTTTGAAGTATGCTTTTAAAAAGTGGGGGTTTTATGACACATGCCAGAATATTCAAATAAGATTATGTAGTGAAAAATGCCAGGACAGTTCTATGCTGTGCATTTAGAGTAATTAAATTAAGTTTCTTGTGTTAGAGACAAATGATTCTTAGAAGAAAAATTAATTGCGACAGCTAACCTTTTCAGAAGTGTTCTTCTGTCCTGTGAGTATACATTGAAGATCCTGTTGGAATAAAATAAAATAGTCAGCTGTGCTGAGTGATCTTGTACTGACTAAACTCTAGATTTCACACTAGAGTTTCCTATTCTGTAGTTCTTCATTCTTGAATGATATGCATGTCTTGATGTCCTTGGAGGTATTTTGCATTTGCTGTCACTGTAAAGCCAGAGGTAAATAGTTTAGGTTTTTTTCCCCCTCCTGTGTCTTGGTCTAGGAATTAGGAGATATGTTGCTGGAGCCATGGGTCCAACAAACAGGACACTCTCTGTGTCGCCATCTGTGGAGAGACCAGATTACAGGAACATAAGTAAGTATTTATAACCATCAAGTTATTTGACTTAGGCAGTAGTCATGAAAGCCATATCTCTGGATGATATTAACATCATTCCTGTTTTACAGCTTTTGATGAACTGGTTGAAGCCTATATGGAACAAGCCAAAGGACTTTTAGATGGAGGAGTTGACATCTTGCTGGTGGAAACCATATTTGATACCGCCAATGCTAAGGTGAGACTTCTGGGGAAAAAATCCCACCACAGTAATGTAAGTGTTTGGTGTACTACCTAAGGAAATTCAACCTAATATTCTTTAAGAGCTATCAGCTACTGCTTACTAAATACATGAAAAGACTCTTCAGTTGATTGCAAGTGGGCAGAATGTGAGGAGATGGTTTTTAATCAGCCTTTTCCAGAATGTTTCTTTTGCCTCTTAATATGTGCCATTTGTATCTTTCTGGCTGTCTGTGCCAGCTGTCCTCTTATTCCCAGAAGCTCTACTGTGTTGCTCAACATCTCCAAATGCTTCTGATTGTATTTTTCGTGGCAAGCATGTCTGTCCAAAGGATGCTTGTGATGCACGCTGGAGAGGGAATGTCCTTTGCAGGACATTGCAGGCATGGGGAGGCTTGTAAGGCAGTTCTATTCGAAGGTGTTTTTTGGGGGGGAACTGTGTCATCAGTTTTAAGAAAGAACAGTTTGGAATAGAAGATTAGAAGGGTAAAATAGAAAAAATAAAATGTTGAAATATGCCACAATTCATGGGATTTTAAGACCTCCTGCTTTATCTAATAACTGCTCAGTGCAGGGGGTGGAGTTGTTAGGGTACTTAAAACTGTCTTGCAGTGGAAAAGTCTGGCTGGATATGCACACACTGTTTCTTTAGGCCTTTGCCACAGGCTGAATAAGGTGTGCAGTGACATCACTTGCCCTTTGCAGATCTGGCCCGCCATCATGGAGGTTTGGCTAGGAGCCTATAGGGTTAACATATCGCTAAGGGCATGTTCATGAGCAATTTTCTTAGCCTAAAGAGGAAGGACATTTTCAGGACCTTCAAAGGAGTCACTTGCAGTTCCTACTGCAAAAATTTGTAGTGGTTGGAACCCTTTGGAAACGACACGTCTAAACAGACTCAAGGGCAGTGAATGTGTACTGGGAAGAGTACATACAACCATATTTGGGATGGGGTTTGTTCTGCAGATACGAGGGAGAAGTACTTGCTGATGTGATTTGGATTTGGGGTTGTCTTGGTCTTATTTGGTTTTCCTGTGATATTTCCTTTCTACTTGTTACCAAAATATGTTTTGGAACATCTGGAAGATGTTGGGGGTAAGGGTAAAACTTCTTGAGTGTAGTAAGTTCTGGAAGGCCATATAAGCTAACAAGTTGCATAAACAGCCATAAAATAAATAAATATAAAAAGGCATAGAACCCATAGAAACAAACAAAAGAAAAAGAACAATCTGAAGAACTCTCAAAACATCATTAATGTTTTGCAACATATTCTTCTATAGGCAGCTCTTTTTGCACTCCAGATGTTGTTTGAGGAAGAGTATGCTTCCAGACCCATATTTGTAAGTATATTTCAATATTTTACATATCCTTAAGCTTCATTTGTGAACTAGCTGAGATGGCAGTTGATTAAAGTGCTTTGAAATGAAGGAAATGAATTTATTGGAAATGTACTTTTTCCTCATGATTGTGAAAATAAAAACTCTTACAGCTTTGTGAAATCAGCCTTGAATAGCTCTGTTCAGCTGATCAAGCCAGAGACTAAGGAATGACTTTATTCCAGTGTGTACTCATTCAGTGTATTTCCAGAAGAAAAGGTCTAATGATTTTTTTTCAGGCTCGCTGTCTTGGGGGCAATAGGAACCTGTGCTTCAAGGATGAAATTAAGCAAATTCTGACATATTTTCAAGAAGAATCCATTTGAAGTCAGAAAAATCTGTGTTACTCCATATTCTTTCTCTGATGTGTTTTTTTCTGATAGTTGCCAGTCATGAATGCATTGGAAGAAATACAGAAAAAGAATAAGCTTTTTTTGAAAGTTGTGATGTATTCTTTCAGTTTTCTACAGTTTGCAGTCCAGGCTTTCTGATTTTCAGTTTGTATCTGTTTGTAGGCTTTTGTTGAATGTGTTTACTCCTTCCTTGCATCTATGTTCAAACCTATGTGGTATCCAGGCATCTACAATAGGGGTTGTCTATAACTTTGGCAGTTTATGAATGTGCTGATTTGCAAGTTTGCTTACTTTTGGGCAGTCCACCTGATAACTTCTATTGTGTCTTGCCATTTGTCTCTTGGAAGTGATAATGAGCAGTTGTTCTATGTTCCCTTTGCTGCATAGTCATGGCATTTGTAGTCCTTTGTGAGAACCTCCTTTAGTCATCTATTTTCAGCCTGAAGAGTCCTTTTCTATTTAGCTCTTCCATTTGGCTCATTCATTATTGTCCCGTTTTTGTTTTCCACTTCTTTAAGTCAGAGTGGAATGACAATAGAATACAGCACTCAAAGTGCAGACGTCAGGGATTGTATGATAGCCTAGTGATGTTCTCTGACTTTTCCATTTTGTTCTTTGTAGTTTCTGATGTTTTGCTTCACTGCTAGTGAGCTTGGAAATTGCATTAATAAAAGTCTCTTTTGTTACTTAGTTTACCTTCTAAAACAGTAAAGACTGGTTTGGAGGTGTCGTTGTGTAGAACTTCTGTGTTCACAACTTTGTACTTGATCAATTAGCACAGAGAGTTTTCTCAGCTGACTTTTTGTCTTCATTGCCCTGAACAGTGTGGTCCTTGAGCTTGGTTCCTCATTCTTTGCTCCCTTTTCAGTTATATTGAGAAGCTACAAGCCTTAGCACAACTCTCTAAGATTCCACTGATCACCTCCTTTGACTGAGTACTTTGAACGTGAGAAGTGGCATCAATATTAAAGCATGCTTTAGAGTAAATAGTGGATTTACTTTTGCATGGAGCCTTCTAAACTCATTCCATCTTCTGGAAAAAAAGACTTTTAGACCTGGTGTTGTGGTGTAGGAATGGTACTCTCCACATCAGTGGCCTCACTGAGATTCTCCAAACCAGGCGCTGCTTTCTCACTCTCCCACTTTTTCCCCTCCCTTTCCCTGCGGCAGGAAGGAGAGGACAGTTGGAAGCACAAAAGGCAAAGATTAGGGGTTGAGGTAAGAACAGTTTGCTGGAAACAGCCATGAGATTAAAAAAGGAACAGTAACAGCAACAATATTAATAACAAAAGTGTATGAAAGAGTGAGTGATTCACATGCAAAAATGGTCACCATGGAGCTCAACCTGACTTCGGCCACACCACCCTGACTGAGCCCTCTGACTTGGGATCAGCATCTCCCAGACTGCTCCTTCTGGCTCAGAACTGGCTCAGAGCTGGTATCACCCATCCGTCCACTGGAAGGAACCCCTTCTCCCTGGGAGAGTCTCCCTTCTCCCACACCTGGCAATGATGTGTGATAACCTCTGTGTCTTAGCCATGCCCCCTCTTGGCTACTGCAAGAATTAACCTTGTCCTGGCCAGAACCAGGACATCTGAGGAGGCTTCCCTGGCTCATCCGGATGCCTCTGAAATTCTTGACTTCATAGTTGTTAGTTGGGGTCAAGACGTTATTGATTATTTGCCATCTCTTTCTTTATACTGCTAAAGAAGTGTGATTATACAGGTTAAGACTTAACACTTTCACTACCAAGTTGCAACATTTGATGTTCCCTTGTGGCAAAAGGAGTAACTTGTTTTTAAGGTCAGACCCACCTGTCTCCAGTTTCCACTAACCACCACCAAACAACTTAATAGCAGTACTGAGACCTGAAGTAACTTAAATGGAGAGGTGAGGAGAAGGTGACTGCTGATAGCTGCCTAAACAAAAAAATCCCTGTGGATTGGTTCAGAGGCTCTCGTCAGAATGGTACCATAGTACTCATGCTACCTGGCTGCTGTGTGGTTCAGAGTAGTTTTCTCCCTTTTTTTTTTTTTTTTATTTGTTTTCTTTTTTCCCTCCATGAGGAGAGGGGAGAGAGGGAAATACAAAAACCTTTGACCAGTCTTCTTTCTCCTGGATAAATATTTAAACATTTATATGGTGAAAAGGGTTTAATTTGTCTGTTTGAGTTGTGCCTCATCATTTTGAGTGGAGCACAGGTCTCCCTACTTTGAGTTATAGCAGTTCATCCATTTTAATTTTTCATTTTGTTGTGCATTTAATTCTTCTCTTTTCTCTGTGTTCAATTGATATTTAGGTTTCTGGAACTATTGTGGATAAGAGTGGGCGTACCCTCTCTGGCCAGACAGGAGAGGCATTTGTCATTAGTGTTTCCCACAGTAAGCCACTTTGGTAAGGAAATGTATCATTCATTCTCTTAGTTAATTGTTTGCAGATTGAGAGTCTTTTCTATTTTAACCCTTGCTTGCAGCTAAATGGAAGCTATGCAAACTGTGATCATATGTAATCATGTGCATTGCTAAAGTTTTTTTCTATTGTTCCCTCAACAGAAATTATGTTCCCAAAGAAAGCTGAATTTTTAATTCATTGCTTTAAATAATCTGAGGCTTTGTGTTTACACTGAAATCACAGGTCAAAATCTGAAACTGTAGTTTGCCATCTCCTACTGTCTTGGGCTATGCAAGGAGCCAATCCCTGGTACAGGCAGGATTTGCATCTCTTTCTTAGAGGGAAGCAGTGCCAGTTGAGAGTGTTTCAGGGTGTCTTGAAAGAACAAACCATAAGATACTATTGCAGTGTTCTTTTTACTGAACTCTTAGAAAAATGTGCCCTGAGTGTTTTTCTCAAGGATGTGTATGGTTGTTTTGAGAGCTCCTGATGTCTCCATTTACTTTAATTCTTTTCTATCCAGGCAGAAAAGTTGAAATAAATATGAGATTAAGATCTGTGCAAATGGATAATGTGTCAGATTTGGTCATTGTGCAAGGTTTTGCATGTTCATTTGAATACCTTCCCCTAGTTATCTATTCTTCTGTGTTTCTTTACCCTGTTCTACCTCCTTCTTGTCTCCTCTTCCCTCTTTGCCCTTTTTCACTCTCAGGTTGGTTCTCTTCACACAAAAGCTTACACCAGAAATAGATGATTTTTTTTCCTAGAATATTCTAACTGAAAGCATTTAATTCACTGTTAGTACTGCAAACCGTGCACATTATGATGAGCCATTGTTTGTTTTTACAACAAAATTTCAGCTAAACCACGCAATCTGTCATCTCAGTGATGCAGAAGCAGAAGACTGCATTCACAGTTTTCCTGACTGCCCTTGAGGCTCCACTTTCCCAGACCAGACGGTGTTCCAGAAGTAACATATGGAGCCTCTTGGAACAGGGTGGTAGTTGACTTCTTCTCTCAGCATCACGGCCTCATGATCCATATTTGGCATGAGTCTGTCTCAGATAATTTTGCTCTAACTCTTTTGCTTCTGAAGAAGAGAGAAGGGCACTGGAGCAGAAACCAAGAATTTATTAAAGCATATTTCATAAAAGCTGTCTTATGGGTCTCCATGTTAAGCGCCTGTTTCTCATTTGTGAAAAGGCTACTATACAGCACTGTAGCAGAAGGGTTTTAGTGGTTGGAACAGATTGCATTTAATGTTGTTTCTGTGGCCAGATTGGTGCAGAGTGGCTTTAAGGTTGTGAAAAAGCTGATTAATAGTAGTATCCTAGGAATCGTGTTATACGTGTTCATGTGTTTCTGTTTGGGTTGTGTATGCCCTGATTAGGAGGATGTGTCATCCTTAATTCAGTTTGGTTTGGAGCCCACCCCTAAAAGTGTGTGCTTTGTGTCTGGGGGATGGAGGTGGTAGCTGAGAAACTCAAGAACTGTGCTTAGTAAGTGCTGAAAGATGTGTGTCAAGCTGCTTGGCATGAAAGATGCTCAGATGGGTTGTTTCAGATCCTGTGATTATTTCTACTGTGGTAGCATTGAGAAGACATACACTGAGTTTTGGGCCATAATGTGGATTTTGTTCTGGTCTCAAGGGCACTCTGTAGCCTTATCTTTCACAGGAGTTTATGTATGACTGCTGTGAAGAAATGAGCAAGGGTGGGAGGTGATGTTTAGAATGAGTGTGTGATGGTTATTACACTGGGGTAGCAATGACAGAATATCAGCAGTCTGGCTCAAGGCTGCTGGCTTTTAAGGCATGGTTAACAGTTTGCTTTTCTCAAATGTTTTCTTCTATGATGTTGAGTGCTGTGAGGAGATGATAGTGGCCACAGAAGCTACTTCTTGTTTCTGAATGAATGTGCATGTCTGTGTTACAGTGTTGAGACAATGCTTGGATTATGTCATGCTCATGAATATACTTGTCAGCAACCCCTGTAATCGGTAATAATTCAGGCAGTTTGGAGTGTGGGGAGTGTGAGCTGAAAGCTTGTAAATCAAATGACTTAACAGTAGGAAATAGATTGCATTTGTCTGCATTTGATAAGGGCAGTTTTGCTAACCATTCGTAATTTGCATTGCTTTGAGAATCTTGAGGCATGAGCCCACACTTTGAAATAAATTCCAGAACCTCATTGCTGTAATGAATCGTATATTCCTTGGGCTTGCTATTTTTATTCAGGGGGTCTGTATGATGGATTTAAAGATATGTAAACACCGAATCTTGAAATTAGAATAAAAAGGTTATTTTAAATGGTTTCTGGCTAGTATGAGATGTATTAGAGAAAGCACTTTGAAGGTAGAGCTTGCTGTTTAAATAAACCAAAGATATATACCCTTCCCCGTCAGAAAAACATCTCCCCTCAGAAAAAACAAACCCAAACAAAAGAACAACTGCCTCATCCCTAAGTTATTGGAAGAAGGGGGTTGTGTATTATTTGATCTTGATCTGTGACTGTGATATTCAAGATCCTTGGTTCGGATGTTGCTGTGAACCCCTCAGATTTCAACAATTTTTCATGCTGTTCAACAAGTAAATCTGACTGCAAGCATTTATTGCTACTACTTGTGAAGTTACAAAGGCCCTGCCTACTCCTTGGAAACAGGAGAAAAGTCAAAAAACGTTTTTGCTCCCAGTCCTGTGCAGGGCTTTTCTGCTTTTGACCTCTGTGAAACTAAGTGGGCATACAGGCACTTGATTAGCTCGGCTGCCTGTGTAGCTCAGTCAGCTGGGAGATGTGGCTGTTACACATTCCTGTTTCAGTGGGTTAGCTTGCATCCTTTCTGAGACTGTTATTGCAGGAAAGGAGAAAGCTTTTTTACATCTTCCTCTTCCAGCAGCTCTATGAACACCTTCTGAGTTTTGCAGTGCTCACAAGGTGATTTCTAGAATGGTGCAGAAAGATCAGGAAACATGTAAAAGGTATCTTACATATATTCTGCAAGAGAAATTTCTGTATTTAATACAAATGGAGATATTTTGAGTGCAGGTCTCGTCTATGTGTCCGTCATTGAATGCAAGAAAATATGGTTGTGTCTCATATACTGGTAAAATTGTTTAGAAACTTATTGATGTAAAAATTCTTCTGCTGTAGTGCTGTCTTGGTTACTAAGGTGTCCAGATTCAGTTGCCCAAGCTTAGTGCTGCCCTGAGGCTTCTTGGAGGAGGCACTTGCTCTCTTCCAAAGTTGACATAATTGATGTATAATTTGTAAAGAAAATGATGAGTTAGCAGCTTGAAACAGGTCCTGCCTTTTCAACCTTTTTCATACTTTTTCCTATAGCACAAGACTCCTTTTCAATCTGTCATTCTCATTCCACTTGTTCTCTCTCTTACCTAGAAAATACAGAGACGTCATGTTGCTGCAGTTGCTGTCAAAATGCTGCCACTTTCCTCCTGGATTTTGAAATGAAATCTTGGTTTATTGTTCCCAGTTCAATTCAGTCCAGCCCCCTTCCCTCTCGTGCTTTTCTTCCACCCGAGGGTTCTCCTTTTGCACAGTCTTGCTGTATTGATGATGATGATGATTAAAGAAATTGGAGATCAGGTTGGTTTTGTTTTAGATGATTGCAAGAGTTAGCAGTTGCCAGCACTAACATTCATCTGTTCTGTGTGTAAAAGGTGTTTTTACTTCAACATAATTTTTGAAAATTTATTTTCCAGTATTGGCTTAAATTGTGCTTTAGGGGCAGTTGAAATGCGTCCATTCATTGAAACAATTGGAAAATGTACAACCGCCTACATCATCTGTTACCCCAACGCAGGTGTGTTGGTGCACATGTTCCTATGCTTACAGGCACATGAAATGTAGCTAACCTGTTCTATCTCATCAGCAGTAACACAGTTGAAGTAGCTTGAAAAGATGATTGCTTTTACTTTTAAAAAGAGAGTAAGAATATTTTAAACTGCTGAAAGTAACTGTTGTTAGTTCTGTGACAATGAATCCAGAGTACTTTCTTGCATAATTAATAATCTGCTGAATAGTGATTGCAAGGGTGATGAGGCATTTTAGTCCTCATACTATTGTAGCTGCTTTTAATGTGCCTTTTAAGGAATTTAGTTCTGTTCTTTTAGACTATAAAATTGTAATACTAAAAAAAATTATGTTTTAAGGTCTTCCCAATACTTTTGGTGGTTATGATGAAACTCCAGAAGTGACTGCCAAGCATATACAGGTATAAAATACTTCTTTTGATTATATCACATCTGATGTACTGGTAGACAAGAACTCTTTGCTTGTATCCTGTGCATATTTGTTACAATAATAGGGTTGGATTTTCTTTTTTCCTTTGGATAACTATATATGTTATTTGGATTGTTTCTAGACAATTTGCTGAATTATAGTGATTTGAGATGTCACACTAGGAAAACTACTTAGGAAACTGAAAACCTTAATTACTTTTATGTACTAAGCTAAGGTTTCCTGCCACTTGATCTGTGGATGTTACTCATTGCACTCCTATGTTCTTACTGTTATATTTGGGAATTGGTCAAAAAGCTGAGTGGTGTTTATGAACTTGGCACAATATTACAGAGTTGTATGTACAGGAACTGCCGATGTTGGTGGTGTTCCAGTGCAGGGTGTCCTTCCCCATGCTACTGGATCAAGACAGAACTGTGTGTCTGAAGCTGCAGTGTTTCAGCAAGAACACAGTATTCGCTGCATGTTAATGCCCTTTTATAATACAGTATGATTAGTCTTTGATGCTCAGTCATGTTTTCATCTGGGGCTTCAGTATAAGATAGGCCAGTTTCAAATGTAGTCTGTTGAAATTAGGTGTTGAAATTGCTGGTTACGCTTGGGAATCTATGTCTCAAAACAAATCCTAAAGAGAAGATATAGTGCTAATTGTTTTTTTAATTTAGTGTTTTTCTTGTTATCTCCCTGCATTGCTTAACATATGGAGAAAAATAATTAAATATATATATTAAAAACATCGCTTTAATAACTTGGAACAAAATATTCATTCCTCTTACAGAATTTTGCTTTGGATGGTTTGGTCAACATAGTTGGAGGTTGCTGTGGTACCACACCAGCACATATCAGGTACTTCTTGTGCTACAGCTCTGGTGGACTGTGAAGTGCTGCTTCTGTGGAGCAATATTCTATGGCTTGTCTTAGAGTTTTCTGAAAAGATGGATCACTTGAATGCCAGTACCAGCAATATCTTTCACAGCTGTGTGTATCATGAAGAATGAGTAGAGGCATGGTTCAAACAAGGATTAAACCTCTTTGGTTTTGTCATCTAAAATTGTTTTGGAATTACTTCTCCCCCTTTATTGATGGATAGAACAGACTTCCCATTCTCTCCTTTATTGTGCTGTATGTTCTTTCTCTTTTTTTGCAATCTTAGCCACAAGGTGAAACTTAAGGTTTCCTTTGATGGTAGATGGAAGGAACGGGTGTTTGTGTGTGTGTGTGTGTATGTTGGGGAAATGCCTGAACAGAAGTTCTATGACTGCTGTACAGCTGGTGCTGGTCCTGGCTAGTCAGAAGGAGCATTTGATGTCTTTCTCACTGGAAGTAGGTCAGTGGGAAAGCCTCCTTTTTTCACTTAAACTTGAAAAAGAAAGGGCTATTGTGATTAATTTTTACCCTGATATAAACTGGGAAGAGGTGACATGTCCTTTACATGTCACTTCTACACACCTGTAGAGGACAATGTGTGTCAGTCCTCACTGGAGTGAAGAGACAGTGAATGTGAACAGCATGAGTCATTCTGGCATCCGAGAAATGTGTCTCAGTACAGAACAATTTTTTTCACTTGGGGTTTGTTTTGGTTTGTTTTGGGTTTTTTATGTGTGGGGGGGTGTTTGTTTTGTTTTGGGTTGTTTGTTTGGGTTTGTTTATTTTTTTGAGTTTTTATTTTTGTTTTGTTTGCTTGGAGTTTTGTGGTGGTTTTTTTTTTTTTGGTTGGTTGGTTTTGGTTTTTCGGTCATCAGCATTTGCTCAGCTCAGCAAGTCATGAATATGGTAAGAGTCAGTGTGGTCAAGGACTGGTTCTGAAATCCTTGAAGTGTCCCATTGGTGCAGTATCTCATTCTGTCTTTGAAAAACCTTCAGCCTTGTACATTTCCTGCAAATAGCTTTGTTAGGATCTTCTGGGAGTATGTTTTTGCCTTTGGCCTCACAAAGTGAAACCACCTAATTAGTCTCGTCTCTACAGGGCTAAGTTGGAAACATAGGTATATGTCTGGTATATTCTGTTTGAGTCTTGTCTGGAGTAAATTAATTTTAATTGAAAACTTTACTTTCTTATTTCCGTAACTCAGAAAAATTGCTGAAGCTGTGAAATTCTGTAAGCCTCGTGTTCCACCTTCTCTCTCTGAAGGATACATGCTTCTGTCAGGTAAAGTTCGTAATAGTTTAAGTTTCATAACTAATGCAAGTTTCTGTTATAAATTTATTGGCTGTTTTCTGCTGATCAGAACAACACTGTGAATGTCTGGTTCTACCTGAATCCAGCAAGCTTATGGATGTGTAACCAGATCTAAGTCGTACTGTTTTGGCTAAAGGAGTAGTAGAACATGTTCATTGCCATCTTGTATAATATAATCAAGCCAGCATATTTACTCTGCAAGTCTCAGACATGTTGTAATGGTGAATGAGTATCTTTATCTTCACTTTACAATAGGGAGGGTCAAGCACAGAGAGACCAGGTAATTTGGCTACAGTTATTGGCAGAGGTGAGATGAGATCCTTGTACACCAGCTGTGAGAGGGCTGCCCTGTCTTGCCTCAGCTGCTGATTCAGTTGTACTGGGACTGTGTTCCAGCAGTACATCCAGGTCTAGAACATTTTGTTTTAACAAAGTCTAGATCTGTATGTTCCACACTCAGGGCATTCTTTTAAGCTTTTGAGCCATGTATCTGAGTAAAACAGTACCATCTTTTCAGTCTCGCATTTTAACCTCAAGTCAAATCAGTTTAGCATAAGTAAAATGTATCATGGTTGGCCTGTGACATCATGTCTTATTAGCTTATTTGGCTCTGCTGTAGAGTTTGTTTGCCTCTGCATTGCCTGCTACCCAAGGGTCCAACTGGCCCTGTTTCTCTGAACAAGGTATGTGGTTACAAGCTACCCTTGTTGGTCAGTCAGTTCATTGGGTGCTGCTTCTCTCACGGTGTCATGCATGAGGTAACATAGTTGAAAGTTGAGAGAACATACACACAAATGTCCAAAGAATCATAGCTTCACTTCTGTATTTGAAAAGTTGGCTGTTATTTTTTGTGGGTCAGGTAAATTATTGATTGTCATTGAGGAAGAATAGAAAGATTTGGTGCATCTATTGGCAGTTATTTCATTGCATTGCTCTGCTAGTTACTCATTAGAGCACTGATGTGCTGAGAAATCACTATTCTTAGAGAGAGACCTTTATTTTACAGTTTAGAAAAGAGATTTTGTCTTTCTTAGGCAGTTTTTTCTTTTCTATTTTAACAAATATGTTCAAAAATATCTTTTTAAGGTCTGGAGCCATTCAGGATTGGGCCGTACACCAACTTCGTTAATATTGGTGAACGCTGCAATGTTGCGGGATCACGGAAGTTTGCTAAACTCATCATGGCAGGCAACTATGAAGTATGCATATTAACAATAATGTCATATGAACAATAATCTTTATAGCTAATGCTCTGATTTTCCGTTGCTCCATTACACTATTATTGTTTGTTTTGCTGCCACAAAGCACTATTGTAAACCAGTTACCAGAGTAAGAAAATGTGGAGGATTTATTTTTTCACTGTTCTTTGTTTCTCTGCTTGCCAGCTACTAATAACTTTGTGAGAAGAGCTTTACAAGGAGTTTTTTGGGGTTTTTTTTGTCAATTGTTACAGGAAACTTTATTTTAAATTTAGTTATACAGCTGATAATGGTTTAGAAAATGTCCTGGTCTATGCTGCATCTAGGGGTTGATTTACAGAGAAGAGGAGAAAGTAGGTGGTTGTAATCCCATCTTTCAAGATAAGAGGTTCATCTGACTTTAGATAGATTGTGGCACCGTGCAGCTCTCGCTCTCTCTCCCCACCCTCACTTCCCCAGTTCTGCTCAACGTTATGGTTGCATCTAATTGGTACCTACTTTGATCGCTGACTCCAGCATGCTACATGAGCCTTGGTACAGAAAAAGATGCTTGGAAGATAATTGCTTTCTTGAAACTACTTCAGGCCAGAAATGAAGAGGCCGGAAGAGTCATTCGTTACCGATATGAATTGATATTGTAACATTGAAACAAATAGTAGAGTGAATTTTCTTGAGAGCCGAGACTCTGCCCCAGAGTATACTCTGATGTTACATCAAATCAAAATTAAAGGCTTAGTTTGTGTTTCTGGAAGTCTGACTCAGGCTCATAGAAGTCATGAAGCAGGTTAAACCTATTAAATGAAAAGAACTTTAAGCATAGATTGTTAGGGACTCTGCAGATTGACAGAAAAGGGAAAGTGAGCAGACGTGAGTGTTCAGATATTTATGTAGGCTGGGGGAAAAGCTTTAGTTTTCCTTCTTAGCACTTGTGATGATGCTGCAGCTGGCAAAAATGTTGAACAGCCTTTAAAAATTAAGTATCCTGTGTTACAAAACACCTGAGCTTGTAATGCAGGGCCCTTATTTCATACCATTGCAGAGACTGTATTTTCCTGTAATCTTGTGCAGTCACAAGTCTTTGTTACCACACAAGTCTTCCAATAGGAAACAAAGTATATGACCAACTCTCTACAGTCAGTGATTCTACCAGCAGATCAGGTCTCTGATGTCGTGTTCCGTGAACAAATTAATTATAGGTTGTTCCATATTAGCAACTGTTTTGTATTGTTGTACATGACAGACCATTTCCTTATTTTCTTTTAGAATGTCTTAAAAAGTTTTAAATTTTTGACTGCATGCTTAGTTTGGAGAAGTGAAATGTTATCATGAGAATAATTAGGATTTTTTTTCTTCTCACTATTGTTTTGGTTTTTGACTTTCTTCTTTAGGAAGCCCTGAGTGTAGCCAAATTGCAAGTTGAGATGGGGGCCCAGATTCTTGACATAAATATGGATGATGGGATGTTGGATGGCCCCACTGCAATGACCAGATTTTGTAACTTGATTTCTTCGGAACCTGATATTGCAAAGGTTGTGATTGAGACGCTATAAAAAACATGTTCCTGGCTTGAAAATTTTATTCAGAAGATGTTGATACTGTTTCATTTAGTAACCAGTTTATGTGCTTAGGCAGATGTAGTTATCCCCCAAGAGGAAGTGATACTGTAATAGGGAAGGCCTTTGGATGAAACAGAGGCTTTGACATTTTCTGTCTGTTTTCACATAAATATATGCCAGTCCTTTTCACTGTCTAGAAAAGCTGAATGCAGATTCGTTCTGCAGCAGTTAAGAGCCATAATGTATATGTTGGCAGTGCATAATGGTATTGCTTTCCACAAAACTTAAAGTTGCTATGGATATAGGATGGCTTTAAAAGATAGTTCTGCAATGTGCATTTGCCAAAAATGAATATCTAAAGCAGAAACACAAGATATTACAGGGAGAAGTAGAGATCTCTGGATATGTGATGGAGCTGCAGTGGAAGCTCTTGAGTTAAATTTGCTCTGAGTTTTGCATTTAAAGCAAAGTGAATCTACGAATATCATGTGGAAACTTTTATTCATAAATTCTGATTAATGTTGTGTGCATTTTTATGTCCAAATGGGCAAACAGCACATAGAACTGTAACTAATAACTTTCATGTGTTCTCCTGGCTTACTTCTCTGTTATTTACAGGTGCCATTATGCATCGACTCCTCAAATTTTTCTGTGATTGAAGCAGGTTTGAAATGTTGCCAAGGGAAATGCATTGTAAACAGTATCAGTCTAAAGGAAGGTGAGGAAGACTTTCTAGAGAAGGCAAGGAAAATTAAATTGTATGGAGCAGCTGTGGTTGTTATGGCTTTTGATGAAGTGGGGCAGGTGAGTGTCACTTTAAAGGAGAGGTGTTTTTCTTCTGAAGTGTAAGGCTTTCTTACTCTTTTTCAAGACAAAGTTGTTTTGTTTCATTGACACAGTTGATTCAGAGAATAACCTTAGCAGTAGTTTTGACTGTGATTTTTAAGCATTTCTTATGCCGCTCAAATGTTTGAAGAATCCATGTACTGATTTACATGGAGCTCTGTTAGTTCAATGTCTCTTGCTATTCAGACATGCTGAACTCTTCCTTCCTTCATAAAAAATATTTTTAGTTCAGAAACTGTTTCTCATGAGAGTGAAATCTTTGTGAATTAATTTAGTTATGTCAAAAACCACATACTAAGCTTTGCATAGGATAATGAAACATTGGGCAGTGAGATTGCTTTTTATGAACTGAGTAAAAATTCCAGGTATAGGGGTGGTGATATTTTTGATACAATGTTCTTATATATAATCCTTTAATAATATTTGTGATGTTCATATTCTCAGTCTTGAATCACTGGAGCTGTAAATGATTTCTGGAGAGTTTATATTTTGTGTGGTCTACAAGTTTTATGTCAGAATTCTTTTTCTTCACTAGGCAACAGAAACAGAAACCAAGATTGCAATCTGTTCCAGAGCTTATCATCTCCTCGTGGAAAAAGTGCACTTCAATCCAAATGATATAATATTCGACCCTAATATTTTAACCATAGGAACTGGAATGGAAGAACATAACCTTTATGCCATAAATTTTATCAATGCTACTAAAACCATAAAAGTGAGTTGTACGCTTACTTTAACTTGAAGTATATTGCTGAGATTACTTAAAACCCTAAACCCCCATAAAACAGACAAACACTCCACCCCTCCAAACAACAACAACAATAACAAAACACTGCTGAAAAGTGTTGCATATTTTAGCCTTGTGAGGAAGACTACTCTTCTGAAGTCCAAACATTCCCCAATATTGCTGTATTTCCAGTAGAACAACTTCAAATAGTTCTATAAATATATTTCAATCCATTTTCTATACTGTAAATATACTACCTTAATTAAGTGAGGTAACGATCACATTCATATGCAGGCTAAAAGGACCTCTTCGAAGGTGTGCAAAAAATGCCTTTTTTTAGTAAAATTCCTTTTTCTGTGGAAGGGATTTGTTCAGCAATGTGACTTTTTATGTAGCCAAAATGTGTGTAAAGAAGTACAGCAGTGAAGAACAACACCTGCATACAGCCAAAGAAGCTGCACTGTTGTGTTTCACAAGACATCTCAACAGATGTGGAGATGCTCTGTCAGCAGCAGTCTGGGGCTGAACACCCCACAGGCTGCTTTGTCACCACAGGGCTCCTGGAAGTGGGGCTGCACCCTTGAGTTCAGCAGCTCAGCTGCAGCCTGCTCCTGAGGCATGCAAGCAGGCAGATTGGCTGCTCCCGTTTCCAGAGGAGTGGGGACAGGAAGAGCCAAAAGTAGGTTTGCATGGAGAAAATACAGAATGCTGCAGTGGGAGGACTGATGTGTTCAGAATAGCACCTGTGACAATGGAAACCACAGTAGCTGCTGGATCTTTCCTGTACCTGTATCTTTTCCTGCAGATTTGAATTGCTTGTTATGAATTTGAGTAACTAGAAGGATCTGGAACAGGGAAAAGAGAAAGGGTGCATAGTCAATGCACTGAGCTCAGGGGCCAATGGTTTTATGAACTGAATGCTTTACTTAGATTTCCTTTTTGGAAAGCACTTTTCTAAAAATCTGTGTGCACTTCCAATAGGAAACACTGCCGGGAGCCAGGATAAGTGGAGGTCTTTCCAATCTGTCTTTCTCCTTTCGAGGAATGGATGCCATTCGAGAAGCAATGCATGGAGTGTTCCTTTACCACGCGATTAAGGTATGATGTGCTTTTGGCTTCCATATGTTTGCACTTGGCAGATGTGCAGTGCTATGTCTGACAGCCTTGTCTGGGGGATTCTGTATGGTTTTTTTTTTAGTATGGCATGGACATGGGAATTGTGAATGCTGGGAATCTGCCTGTGTATGATGATATCCACAAGGAATTGCTACAGCTGTGTGAGAATCTAATCTGGAACAAAGATCCTGATGCGACAGAGAAACTTTTACATTATGCTCAGGTAACTTGCAGTTTTAAGCTTTGAATAGTAGTTAGCTTAGCACTTGGGCCTCACCACCTCCCTGCAGGTGATATGTAAAACTGTCTATAAAATGCATGTGTCAGTGTAACTGTGGGTGTAAGAATTTACTAATGATACTACAAGTGGTTCAGGTATTAGCACAGAATAAAATTAGTAATCTGTGATAGATCAAACCTCTCCAGTTTCATGCCATAGAAGAAAGCCTGTGCCAGAGTTCTCCATGTGCTTCAGGAGACCAAGCTGCATAGGCATTCTCTAAAGAAAAAAAACAACCCCCCAAAAAATAAGAAGAAAAAATCCCAAACTTTCCCTAAAGAAAACCCTCATAAACCAACAAATAAACCAAACAAAAACCAGAAAATGCCAACTCATAAGCAAGCCAATCTTGGTGCTGGAACTTAATTGACAAGTGCACTGTGGGAGACAAAGAGTAAACCTGTCTCTCTGGCAGTAATGGTTTGCTTGGAGTATATATAAAAGGTGGAATAGTTGGTTGTGATTTGTGGCTGTGCCATAGACTTCCAGTTTGTGTAACATGTCAAGAGTGAGGATCAGCTATTTAGTGTTTTTGAGATGTTGTAGTGATGGTGGTGCTAAAGGACAAAGATTACACTTGTCCAAAAGACAACTGGTGAAATTCTATTCTGAATGGAAGATAAAGCAGAAATCTCTCTGGATTAAGTGGCTCTTAGATTCCAGTGCACAAGAAGATTTGCATGCCTGTTTTGTAGCTCCTGGAGGTAATATTTCTGTGCATAGCTTCATTTGGTTTGTATTTTGCCCTGTGGTGGTGCATGCTTTATAGTAACAGTGGCAACATACTGAAAACTAGTACAGGAAGACTTTCTTTATCCCTTGTGCTTAGGTTATTTTAGATGGTGTTCTTGGTGTTCAAGCAATTCACCTGGGAGTGATCTTGTTTGTTCAAGCTGAGTTGCACCATTGGGGTATTCAAGATTGCATAAAGAGGAAGAAAAATAAAGGGAGAGTTAGAAAGGGATTACTTGAGCAGTGTTTCTGGGGAAGACTGAACCTGAATTTAAATGGAGCATTAAAAGTAGAAATGAAAGTGAATGATGAGTCCTAGGTCTGTAAGTTTGGGAAGCCATTGTTGGAATCTCTGCTGTTATTTGTGGTGATAGTTTTATTGTGGGAGTAAAATAGAATTAGTGGCAAAAAAGAGGAACTCAATCCTTGCAGATTTGGGGAATCAGTCTTCATTCAAAGTTTGAGATTAAAAACCATTTTCCATTAAGTACATAGGTGCAGACATTCTCAAACTGAAACTGTGCCACTTAGGCCAGTGGGAGTTGTGCTTCCAAAGGCAGGTTTTTTCATCCTCAGCATGCAGTATTAGCCATCCTGATTGTAAAGATCTCATGTAGTGCTTGACACTGTTGCCCCTGCATGTCCACCTTCCAGTGTCATGGGTTATTTTTAGGTTGGAATGGTTCCCATGTTAAACTCTCTGGCCAGAGGTTGAGGAGCACTTGGTATCGTTTCAGTGAATCAAATGAGGTGGAAAGAGACTTCTGGAGATCATCTACTACAAGCCCCCTGCTCAGAGCAGGGGCCAGCCAAGATCAGGTTGCTCAGGGACATGTCCCATCAGATTTTTAATATAATTAAGAATTAATACAACTCTGCGTTGTCTCCAGGCAACATTTTATTCCTTCTGTCATTTCCTTTTACAAACTAAACATATGAGGGGAATAAGATTAGGCAACAATAAGCTGTGAAGTTAGCTAACATTTGTAAAAACATGAATGAAAGCTCGTTCTGTTTATCTTCCCATGAATGAGGTCTTGTTTCCATGGCTTTATCTCTAAAAACTTGCTGATGAGCACTCAAAAGTATAGGAAGTTCATAAGGCCTGAAAGAGGTCAGATTATGTCTAATAACTGAGCGAGGAAAAGAAATTCCTTGCCCAAAGTGTGATGGCTGAATTAATGGATAAGGTGCTCTTCCACATGTCTTACTGGGATGGGTGCTTGTGAACTTTCTTGCACTGTGAAGCCCTTTTGGCCTCTGTGTTCATAGCCAAGGGGAGTACAAGTGTGAGACAAAGAGGATATGTGGTAGTTTGGGACAGTCTATGTGTGTGACAAACAGTAGTTTTGTAGGCTGACTGATTGAAAACACATCTGTGATATGGAATAATATAACCTATTCCAGCAGAAACTGAATTAGTGCCAAATTAATTAGAATTTTAAAATTAAGTGTAGTGTGTGGGCCAGGAATCAATTTAAAATATGTTCCCAGAAGTAAAACCCTTAGGATTAGTCATGTCATCATTTTCATGAGCATAAAAATTGTCAAACTGCTCTGTTTTTTGGGTTTTTTTAAAATTATTTTGTTTACGTTTTCGTTGAGGTGTGTACATACTGGGATGTAGACTCCCTGAGTGCCTGTGTTACATCACAGGTGTTTGCAACATGATTTGCATGTATATAAACCTTTTGAATAGTCTAAAATTATTTTATGAGTCAGTACTTGGAAATATCCTTGTTTTTCTGAAAGTGAAGTCCATAATTGTACTTCTTCTGCTTGCAAGCTCCTATGGATGTCTTTTCTTTTCAGAATCATGCCCAAGGAGGAAAAAAAGTTGTACAGACTGATGAGTGGCGTAAAGGCTCAGTGGAGGAAAGGCTGGAATATGCTCTCATAAAGGTGAATCTGTGCAGAATACTGTCCTACCCATCAGTGCTCAGAGACACAATCTCAGCTCAGACTTTAAGGGACGTACTTGGTTTTAAAAGTTCTTCAGCTGCCATTTCTTCACAAGCTGTTAATTAATAATGAATAATAAAGACAACTGATCTATTTAACTTCAATAACAGAGAAAACTGTAGAGGTTTGTCTTTAAACTTAAGAAGCTGAAGTCTTTAATCCTTAATATTTTATTCCACTAGTGTTGGTAGAAACATACTGTTTTTACTTTGGAACATACTCCTTTTTCTTCCTAGGGCTTTTTTTGGTCCTTTAGTAGTACTGCACTGTGGAAGCAACCTTTGAGTGTTGGGTTTTTCTGATGACATAGTTAAGAAAAATGAACAAATCTGTTAATACTGCGGACATGCTGTGACTAACTTTATCTGCCTAAGAGCTGTGGTGTTTTGATTCCTAAGAAAGCCTATTTTCAATACACATTTGAAGTATTTTTAAAGACTATCAGTATCTACAGTATCTATTTGTACTTTCATTGTGGGGTTTTTCTGGGGATAAGACAACTAAATAAAAGTTGTATTTCTAGCAAGATAAAAGCTTCTCATTTCTTTTTCTCAGGGCATTGAGAAGTATGTCACTGCAGATACAGAAGAAGCAAGATTAAGTCAGGAAAAATATCCTAGACCTCTAAATGTAATTGAAGGGCCTTTAATGAATGGCATGAAAATTGTTGGTGATCTTTTTGGCGCTGGAAAGATGTTTCTGCCTCAGGTAATGAGAAAATAATGTCATATATTTTCCTACTTTACAAAAACTGGCATTGTATAATGTAGCCGAAACATTCTATACTGGCTGTTTTTTCAGATACAGCACAGGAATTGTAAAAATCTCAGGCTGCTGAGAAGCAGCCATTTTCTTATTTTACTTTGGAACTTGACTTTCTTTGTGTATGATTGTTTGTTTCTGTTCTTCCCGAGTGTTTTTGCTTTATTTGAAATGCAATTTTAAGTCTTAGCCCATGAAAAGGTGCAAGAGAGAAAAAAAGCCCAAATAAAATTTGCTGTGTTTAGCAGCTTCCAAGTCTGGGCCCGTCTGTAGCTTTTGGTTCTGTTGTGAGTGTTCTGAGAGGCTGCACTGTGGAAGAAAGCATCGTGTGTAGAGCCTTAGCCCAGTAAGGCCAGCAGCCTGCTGCCACAGAATGAACTGAAAACTGGCATCTGGGGCTGCAGATGAAGTTTTATTTATTGCTTGAATGAGAAAGCTAAAAGAAAGCTGAGGTTATTCTTATATCTTGTCTTTATTGTTTCTTCTGCCCCCACCTTTACCTGTGCAGGTGATAAAGTCTGCTCGAGTTATGAAGAAAGCAGTTGGCCACCTTATTCCCTATATGGAAAAAGAAAGAGAGGAAAGGAGAGCCAAGCGGGGCAGCATAGAAGAAGAGGCAAGATACTGTCCTTTGTGCTATAATTCTTTTGTAGAATGCTATGACAAATACAGGAATTATTTGTTGCTATTTACATTTATTATACTGGAAAGTTGATGCAGTCATATGGAAACTGACAATCTCGGCATAATTTGAAGTATGTTTGAAATTCATAAAGTGCAGATTTCGTGGAACTCTGCTTAGTGTGTACCTAAGCTCACAAAGTTTCCTGAATGATGCCAATAAGCCTTTGTAGGCCCTTCATACCAATGTTACTCATTTCTTGTGTTTTTACAGGCATTTAATTCTGGTGTTATTTATTCCTGGTACTTCTAACTTTATCAGATTTTGCCACTTGCTTCTAATACTTCTGTCCTTGGTGAGCTCTGTAATTCTCTTTCACATGTTCAAAACCTGTCACCATGTTTCTCTTTATTTAACTCTTCCATTCTTCATAGACCTGATCATTCTTCCTGCTAAACAAATCAATTTCTTCCTTTTTCATCACAGATTGTGACTTCAAGACCTCTTGTTGTGATAGAATTGCATGTGTAGCCATGACAAACTTGCAGGGCAGAAGAGAATAGGGTCTGAATATAGCTGTCCTCTCATATGTGTATTTTCCCTCCAGTTTCTGAAAACTACTTTTTGTCTAATGTATAAAATACAAACATTTTAAAATAATCAATGACTTTCATATCCTTGTGGTCCTCTTGTTTACAGCATTTTCTGATTCATAGCCAACAGTTTGTGATGCCTGGGAATAGTTTTATCAACTTCCTGTGAATATACTTGAAGTAATTGCGTCCAAATTTGGTAAACGGTCTATGTGACAGCAGCATCAGAAAACAAAGATATAGAATGTCTCTTGTTTCTCCAAAGTGACACGATTGTATTCAGTAGAAAAGAGGTTGAGATGAATTGGATAGAATCCCATTTTAAATATTCTTGTCTTCTGTTTCCTACTATGTTTATAATGTGATAGGTGCTTCCAATTTTGATTGTTAAATGTTTTTCATCTTCTGTTGTCTTTGTCAAATTCAGGTTTGATGTGTATTTACATTTTAGTCCTATGGAATCTTATGTTGTCTTCATGAGTTTTCAGAGACAATAGCTATGATCAGAATCTGTTATTTAACACACCTAAAAAAGGAACAATAGCAGAATTTCTCTGAACTGTGATAGTTATGTATTTCCTTTGGTTTCCCTTCTGTGGGTTTTTTAATGGTTCCTTATTCTTTCCTTGAATACAATGTTACACTGTATCTTTGTATTTGCTATGCTTCTGTTGTGTGATTGTCCAGCATAAATGTAACAAATACAGCAAATAACTTTGAAAGAAAAACGACCTGATAATTAACCCTGACTAATGTTAATGAAAGAAGGAGAATGCCTTGTCTCTTCTCCCATGCTCTTTCTGGATGTGAAGGTGTCTTTTCTCCTGTATCTCAAGCAAATCTATTCTCTGGCTGTCATAACTCACCTTTCTCTTCGTCATCTTTCTCCAGCTCATGCTGTTCTCTTTTAATTCAGATGACAGTGCTCATATTTGGCACCCTCTGTTTTGTTCTGATGCTGTTTGAAATTGTTTAAAATCACTAGGCCATTGATTCCATGAGCAGTGGATTAGGATCTTCTGTGAACCCTCTGACACTTAATTCTCTGGCTAAAAAGAAGTCAATGGAATTTGAGAGGTTCTAAAAAGGATAAACACTCTAAGAGAGTGAATGAGGTGTTCTGCGTGGCTGAGGAGAGCAGGAGGGAAAAGGCAGGGCTTCTGTCATCCTGCTTTCTCTACCTTCTGACGGGCAAGGGATGTAGTGCCTTCCTCTTAAAAAGACATGTCACTGTATAGAGAATCAATGAAAGATAAAACAGCTGCATCTATTCCCAAAGTACGTTGACTTGAAGGAAGATGATTTGCAGACTTTGGTAACTGATCTGTCTGATGTTACCCAGGCCACTGTACCCTCCAGGACAGTTTTAGTCACAGACTGCCAGGAAATGCAAAGCGTTGATAGTTACATTTGAGGATAAATAGCTGTGGCTGTGGATCTCTATCAAGATGAAAAAAAAGAACGTCTTTGGATATATGCCCAGAACTTGAGGACCTCCTTGCTTAAGACAATTGAAATAAGTGTGCCTTAAATAGGGTTTATTTAAAGTGCTGTGGCCCATGTTGTCTGCTACCCAGCAAAGATTTTTCTTCTTATGTGTAAAGCAAATTTTTTTTGTTTTGGGTCTCAATCACTAATTAAATCATCAGGAATTATTACGTATGATTAAGTATGATACCTAATGTGGGGCAGCACATTTTGTTCTTCTCCCAGTCCTTGATTAATCTTTCCCCATTTTTCTCTTGCATTCTAGCAGTATATTTTCAACTGCAAAATTTTATGTTGATGTACTGAGATGGCTGACTTACAGACCTCCCTTTTGCTTCCTCTGTTCTCTGGCCTTCTGTAAAACAGAAGCTCTGGGGAGATACTAGATTTTAGTAAACAGCAACATTGGTGGGGATCCAGGGATTTTATTCAACAAATGTGTTAGAACCACAGGAAATACTAATATCACTCTTGGTAATATATCAAGATGTTTTAACCCGTAACATTGCAACTACAGAAGCAATATAGGTTCATGAAATAGAGAGCTACTCTATATGTCCAGAAATATAACATGCTTCATAGAAGGATTCAATCATCCAGTTCTGCTGTGTGCAAAGGAGATGAGATACTGTCTGGAAAAAACTTGGTAGTTTCGCATAGAATATACTCAGGTTTCCACTTTGTTTAAATTCTGTGCAATTTATGTAGTTGCTTACTGGCATCTGATGCTACAGCAACTCAGACATGCTACTGTTATAGCCTGGAGCTGTTCCAAATGATGGCAGTGATTATGCAACTGAAAAGATATTGCCAAGTCCTGTGTCCTAGTGGAGAGCTGCTGTGAGAAGTTCCACTGTCGTGTTGCTGGCAGCATCCTTTGTCAACCTGAATGCCATCTAGCCTAGGACCTGCTTGTGACAGAACAGCTTCCTTTCTTCAAGGAGATCCTTCTTCAGCTTGTTTGTTCAGCTAGGGTAGTCTGAAGTAGCCTGATCACTGGACTGAAAACTCCCTTGTTATTTGTGTTGCGTAAAAATGAGCCTCTTCTGCTTTTGGTAATTCCTCTAATTTCTCTTTCTTCTCAGCATTGCATCAAAAGATCGATCTTGATGCACAAACAGACATGTAATTATACGTAGTCATACCCTTTTGTTCTAAATATTTAATCTCTTTACTGGGGAGGTGTATATTTGGAGCAGAAGTGTCTTAGGAGTTCAGTTATTGCACTGCAAAAAATGCTATCCAGATCTGAAATTGTTTCATCTGCTATTTTGTTTTTTTCAAACACAGATTTTTGAATAACATCCATGCATTTTGTAAGAATAATTCATGTGCAAGTTTCTATTACCTGGATCTTTTAAGATAGTTTTTAATATTTACTGTATTATCTGTACTACGCTTATGCAATTACTTGTACTGTAATAGAAGTCTGGGTCATAGATTAGGATTGCACTGTTGAAGGATGTGTTCAAACGTACCAAGGCTTCTGAGTCATTTAACTCTTGTTACTTCTTCAACTTCCAGGATCCTTACCAGGGTACAATAGTACTGGCAACTGTGAAGGGAGATGTACATGATATTGGCAAGAACATTGTGGGAGTTGTTCTGGGCTGCAACAACTTCAGGTAAAGAGACATGAGGTAGCTGGGAACACAACTGTGGAAGGGTCGGTAATTAGTAACTCTCTGTAGCTGCAGCTGTGCTGGTAACAGAGGTGGGAATTTCTTGGAAATTGTCCTCTGTTCCCCAGGTTGTGATTGGGAACACAGATCATAGCAGGTATTACTTAATGGGGAGGCAAGAGGGAGTATTGCTTCCTCCTTGAATACTGTTTTTCCTAGTAAATTGGCATCTGAGGTGAATGCAGTTTAACATCAACTGGAACATAGATGAGAACATAATTTTTTGTATTTTTTAATATCTCTTAAATATGTGTGATGTTTTAAATATATAATGTCTGAAGAAATCAGATATGACAATTGCAGTAGGCAATACTATGTGTGGGTTGTGTTGGGAAAAAAAGAAGTCTCGTAAGATGCAAATGAATCTTGTAGTGTGTTTTTCACTGTTAACTGTGAGGTTTTAAAAATCTGCCAAGGTATGTTTTCTTAAAGAAGAGATGAGATTCTCATTCTGTTTCTGAACTTCAAAAGTTAGAACTTCAAGAAAAGTCAGGTCTTGTGTACGAGCAGAAGCGTTGGCAACAGTGTTGGGATGAATAGTCATGTTTCCATCAATGTTCTTTTCAAGGGTCTGTCAGACATTGTGCAAAGCTGAATTGGTTTTGGAGCTCTGTCTTACTGTTCATTCCTATAGTTTAGATTTGACTTGTCATTTGCTCTAAAAAGAGCCAAAATTATCCCTTTATTTTAAAACATAAAGTGTTGAAGTCAGTAGCAGTGCTGTATGTATGCAATATATTCCATTTAATTTCCTCTTGAAATTCTGTTGATTGGATTCAGGCTTTCTTGACTTTTATTTAGACTTACTGAAAGGAAACTATAGTGTTCTCTGTCACCATGGGTATGAGTGAGGCTGAACGAAATCAGCAGGCTGGAGTGGTTTACCTGAAAAAATAAAAACCTTAGCAATGACTAGGGTTAATAGGAATAAAATGCTAGCAAGGGAAGTTCAGTGTCCCGCTTTATAAAATGTATGCTTTAATAAGGCAAACAAGCTTGATGTGAATCATCTTATATTCCTGACGTAAGATATGATGTCCACAAAACATTTTTGTATTATCCAGATAACTTCAGAAATGCTACTGCTGTTGGTAGTCTGGTAGGTGGCTAAGCCCCACACAGCCATTAACTAACTTCCACCCAGCCAGCCTCAGGGCATGGGGAAAGAGGAAAAGAAGAAAGAAAGCAAGAAAAATAGTGGGTGGAGAAAAGTGTTTAATAACTGAAGGAGAGAGAGAAAGAAAGAAAAAACAAGTGATGCAAAGGCAATCCCTTTGCCACCTCCCATGGACAGACTGGTGCCTAGCCAGTTCCTGAGCAAAATATGGCTAACCCCTGCTAAGGCCCTTACTCTGCCTTTTTATTGCTGAGCTTGACTTCACATGCCATGGCATATTTCTTTGGTTAGTTTGGGTCATCTGCCTAGTTGTGTCTGCTCACAATGTATTCATTGAGGGGCTAGAGTGAGAAACAGAAAAGGCCTTGATGCTGTGAAAGCATTGCTCATCAACAGTTAAACTTTAATTTGCAATATTGTTTTGGCCACAGATCTAAAACACAGCACCATACCAGCTGCTGTGAAGAAAATTAACTCATCTCAGCCAGACTTAGTACAACTACAAAAATTTGTTTTTTTAAAAAAAGCCCCTCTTACACTTGAATTTTCTTAACTATTATACCATCTGGAACTCTTACTGAAAATTTTACCAGACCCAGAGGTATTTCCTATATAAAAATTCCCAAAAGTGAATTTTAAGAGAAACAAACAAAAATCTCAATCTTAACTTCAATTTTTAGGTCAGTTATTTACAGCAAGAGGAGTGTATTTGCCCTGTGGCAGAAATTTCATTTGTTATTTAAAGGCTCTTGTGTCATCTCCTTTCTTTCCACAGGGTTATTGATTTAGGAGTCATGACTCCATGTGATAAGATATTAAGAGCTGCTGTTGAGAACAAAGCAGGTATAGACAGATTTCATTAGTACTTCTGATGTTTGATTTTTAAATCACATTTTTTATTGCTGCTTATTGCATTCGTATGCTGTCTGTGATTTGATGAGATTATCTTCAGAGAAATCAGAACTTCTGCTTTAACCATATTAATTGTTTGGCATTTGGCACTTCTGTGAAACTTAACCTGAGGAACTGAAACCCTGTATCAAAAGGACAACTCCAAGAGAGATATGGTGGTATTTGTTTTACAGATGGATAAACGGAGCCTTGAAAAGGTCTAAGTAACTTCTTGTTGGGTCTTAAATCAGTAAAAGAACTTGGCATTTGGCCTGCCAGATCAATGAGTGTGAAATCAGGAACGAAATGTTCTAATAAATAATGAACTTTCTAAAACAAATTGCAGTTGCTTTGGAACAGTCTACAGCATCTTGAAAAGATGAATTGTGTGGAACATAGGTGGTGAAGTTTGAAAGTGTTTGCCGTTTCTAAGAATAGAACTTCGAATTATTTTGTCTTATTTCCCTCCTCAGTGCTGAACTTCTGAGACTTGGGAGCTTGCTAATCCAAAGTAGTGTTTATTTATTGCTGAAACTGGAGCACTAGGTGTTCAGCAGCTGTGAAGACGGAGAAATATCTTAAACTGGGGATTCGGAATCACTGTTGTTCTTGGAAAGCTTTCACTTTCTAATTGGGTCAAACCTCCCTTCTAGACTAGTGACTACCCTTCTTTTTATCTCATTATTTTCTGTCTGATGCATGAAGCTATCTGATGTATGAAATAAACTTTTCTGTACTAATTTCTGTGTCTTTCTAGAGTGGATTGGCTAAAAGTTTTGTGCATGTGTGTTTGTAAATTTGTAATAGATATAATTGGCCTGTCTGGTCTCATCACCCCATCTTTGGATGAGATGATTTTTGTCGCCAAGGAAATGGAGAGATTGGCAATAAAGATTCCTTTGCTCATTGGAGGAGCAACTACTTCTAAGTAAGATATTTCTGTTGGGAAGATGGGCAACTTATATGCAAACAGTGTTAACTACTGAAACAGAAAATTTATAGCCATTTCTTTCCCCCTTTCTCTCATTTTTTTGCGACACGCATACTGATATGTATTTACCTTAAGATTGGCTGTTAGTTCTTGTTTCAGAAGTCATAGATTATAGAGGTAAAATGTGGTTAGGACATAACAAATAATGGACATCTTAAACGTTTAATTTTTGCAAGTGTATATTATATGTGGAAATACTCCGTTTTCTCTAAAAGTTCATGCACATATGCATATGGATATAGTTCTGTTCTTCTAAGGGGTTAAATGATCTATTTTGATTCACCAAAGCATTATAAAAACACAGGATTTTGAGACTAGAAGTGGCCATGTTGACATCAGGGAGCTATTATCTTTAAGGAAGTTACTGTATTTTCCTGGATCATTGTTCAATGTGGTGATGACTGCATTGAGCCTCCAGTGCTGCTCAAGCAGGCTAGTAGGGGATAAAGCCCCGCTGCTTGCCTTAAAGTACTTATCGTGTTGATTTTGATAGACTGAGCTGTTGAGATCTTGTTCTCTTGGATCTGTTCAAATGAAATAATACAGCTGCTGTGATTTCCTGAAGACCATGTTGACAGCTCAGTGATACCTAGTATTAGCATTACCACAAATGTGTTTTGGGCATGTATAAGAGCCGTGGGTCACGCTTTGCTGACTGGTTTGTGTACAATATACTTGAGGAGGTGACAGCTCAGAAGACTGTAGAGGTCATTTTTTTGTGTAACTAGAAGCTGTGAGCAGTGTTGCCTTCTTTATCAGAGCAGCACATATTGTATTCTGTATTTCTGGCTTTAGCAAATCATCTCATGATTTTACAGACAGTGTAGAGTAGGATCACTACCTGTTTTTATTGTTCCGCATGTATAATACAAGGTTCATTGTATCTCTTTTCTCCTTTTCCATATGAGCCTCTTCCTGTTGCTTTGATACTGAGAACAAACATGGAAGGGTTTTTCTTATTAAAAAAAACCAAACTGGGGAGTGGAGGGAAAGCTTTATTCTAAGTGGAGGTCTTCGGAGAGCCTTTTCAGATCTTCCCAGTGTTTTCACCCAGGGCATTGTGGCCTAGTAATTGATGTCAAATAACCAGTATCAAAGAATTTTGCAGAATTTATTCACAGAGAGGAATGTAGCTAACAGGGAAGCAGCACTAATTTTATCCTTGAATATGGAAATTACTGAAGAATATATGTATACTTTTGTTTACAAAAATTATGATTTTATTTATTTGAACTGTATATAAATATATACTTGTACATATGCCCAGATCCAATACAGTGTCTATATGTCCAGTAAAGGTACTGTTTATGGAAGATTGGATTCTTAATGTATATTTAATATTACTTTCCCAGTTTTAAATTTAACCTCCCGTGTGCATTCTTAAAGGTTGTGTGTATGTCAGAAGTTGCTGATCAAGAACTATCTGCATTTTTTCACTGTAATAAATAGGCGCTGTTATTTGGAATAAGGAGACCATGAGTACTTGGAAGAGTATATAGTGAGGTTAGTTTGAAAGAGAGAGGCTCGATTTAGTCTCCAGAATCCACACAATAGAGTTTCTTCATAATTTACAGTAATGATGACTTTTGCATTCTTATTATGCTACTTTGATAAATTCAGGTGCTGAGAAATAATGGTGACATTCTTATTGCTGTAAAATTTACTTTAAAAAAAATGCAAAAGTTGGTATGCAGTGTTTGATACAGTGCCATTTTAGGACCATGTCTTCTTTTGTCTCCTTCATCTGTTCCTATAAAATAGAAGAGATACCTTTTTGTGAGAAATAGAGCTGCCAAGATCAAAAGTGCATCTCCTAGAAGCAAATTCTGGAGATGCTGGACAGTTGTTTACACAGCTGTGTTGCACAGTCATGGGTAAACCTCCATGTCCAAGTGCTCTAAATATTTGACAGAACCTGAAGGAAAAGGTGATCTTACCTTAGTTATGGAGGATTGCTTCCTAGGCTCTGATTTAAGTTTAATTTTAGAAATGTTGTTTGACCTTAGCCTACAAGAAAGCAAGTTATAAGGTCTATAAGGTCTTTGTTCCTAAACTTGCTTGCAGAGTTTTGCTAGGACTCTGGGCAGAGCTCATTCTTGCACCACTAGAAACTGATAGCAGTGTCGCTTTCTTTATCAGAGCAGTATATATTGCAGCAGACCTATTAGAGTCCATATTTTGTGGCTTAAGCAAGTAGTCTTATAATTTGACAGACGGTGAAGAAAACTGTCCTGATTGCACCTGTAGTTACAATGCAAAGTTCACTGCATCTTCAAAGGTGCATGTTCATAATATTTATGGACCACTGGCAGAATTTCTTCTTCAGCTGTATAGAGGACTTGTGCCTCTGATTTTGAGAAATGGAATAATCACCACTGAATTAGGTTAATGCTAATCCACAGACCTAAAAATTAGCATATGGGAGGGAAAAATGTCAGATGAGCAAAAAGGATTAAAGAAATTGTTAGTTCTTGGTAGGCTTAGTTTGGAATGTTGTTACTGAAATTTTCTGAGACTCAAAACTAATGAGTTGCTGATTTTCATTCAGCTGGTAAGATACGGAGGGAATGTGAGTTGGCACATTATTTATGAAGTGTTCTGATATTCTTTGAAGAAAAGTGTTTATATACCTGTTATTAAAATCTGTGTTTAATGATTCATGCATAGCAGATGGATGAATGAATTTCTTCTTTTGAAGTTCTGGTCTATGCATGAAGTCAGGATTTATTTCACTGGGGATTTTGTCTGCTTTTTTTGTCGGTGGGTTGTTTGAGTTTTTTTGGTTTTGTTGGTTTTTTGCTTTAGTTGTGAAATGCTCACTCTTTTTCTTTTTCATTGAAGAACACACACAGCTGTTAAAATTGCCCCACGATATAGTGCACCTGTAGTTCATGTCCTGGATGCATCCAAGAGTGTTGTGGTTGTAAGTTCTAAATTATAGTTTCTTGTCCATGCAAAGATACATGCCCTGTTTTTCTGTTGTGCCTTTCATCCTTTCCTCTAAGGCTTAATGTTGTGGCAGAAAATTAAAGGGGCACATCAGAGACAAGTTTCTAAATTACACTTGCTTCAGGTGTTTTGTGCTGCCACGTGGTTGTCAACTGGCTTGTGACAGTTATTGTCACTGGGCACTTTTATTTAAATGCCCATTACTCTAGTGAGAGTGACATTCATTGAGTCTTTGGCTGTAGTTTTGTAGTGAAGACTGATGGAGTTATATGCAAACTGCTATTCTGGCTAATTTGGATATATTTCTGAAGTTAGTTAGATAACAGCATTAGTACTGAGAGACACGTGTCTGGAGTTTTTTGGGATGGATTCTCTTTCAGAGAAATGGGTGGTCTTAGCTGGCAAATACCTGGTGGTAAAGAGTAGGCCAAGCTGTGTGTTGCTTCTGTGACTACTCAGTCTCTGAAGTTCTGGAGTATCCTCTTCTCAGGACTTTCCAGAGCCAGACTTGGCTCTGCTAATGTTACCTGTGTAGTAGGGTAGAGATCTCAGTAATAACTGTAGTTTAGACATGGATAGTTTGAATGTAGGTTGCAGGTTATTGGTAAGGCTTAGTTTAGTGTTGCCAAGTGAGTCCAAAAGATAGGTTGCCTAGTCTGAAATTCATATTGTCCATACCACAGTGTGTTACACTATGTACTTAGCGCTTTCTCCATCCTGTTCTTTTCAGTGCTCCCAGCTCTTAGACGACAGTATAAAGGATGATTTCTTTGAAGAAATATTAGAGGAATATGAAGAAATAAGACAAGAACACTATGAGTCTCTCAAGGTACAAATGTAATTGATTATCTTCTTGTTTGAAGTGGTTGACACTTGCCTTGTTACTCTGGCTATTCAGCCCCTTATGAAGACCTTCAGGTATACTTGTTTTGATTTAAAACTTGCAATAAAATGGATTGAAAACTTCCAGAAGTACTTATGAAATCAAACTTTCTAATCTATAAGGCCTTCTGCATGAGTCTTAACACATGCTTGGCAAATTCTTGATTGTCCTCAGTGGCTACTCAGTGGTATCCAGGACCTCCGTGGAGCTGGCAGTCATGTCATCCTAATCAACCTGCAGGAGAGCAGTGCTCTCCTGGAGCAGTAGCAGGATATGCAGAGCTCCAGCTGGGGTAATGAAAATGCTTTCATTGCTTTTGCTGGTACTGAGCCATGCTTTATTGAGAATTTTAGACCACCATGCTTTCCTAATGTCTTAGTCTTGTTTAGACGAGGGATCAGAGCAGTAGGAGAATATCTTTCTGTACCTGTATTTTAGTAAATTTTGAAGTAATAAAGGGACTTGTGGTGTAGTTCAGAGGAACCAGAAATCTTGTAGGCCAGTTTCATTACAATTACACAGGCAAAAATAGTGATCTGCTTGTGATGTAATCTTACTTTACACTTGGGAACTGGGAGTTGTTGAGATTGAAATTATCTGTAGTCAGATTTGTCCTGAAGAGTATTTTTAGTAAAACTCTACCATGAAGTCCACAGTTACAGTTTAGGTGTCTGAAAGATGGCATTCTGAAATTAACCTTTATGTCTATATAGGAAAGAAGATACTTGTCTCTACAGCAAGCTAGAAGAAAAGGTTTCCATAATAACTGGTTATCAGGCCATATACCAGGTCAGCTATATATTGTTGTTTGTGGTTGCTTGCCTTTATTTTGTTTTGTGTATTTATTTTAGATATATTTTTAATTGAATTATGCTTTAAACTTCAGAATATAGCAGTGTAACAGCTTAAGTAAATTAGTATCTGTCTCAACAGAGTTTTTTTTGCATTAATTTGAACATTCTCTTTCTGCTTTTTTACACCTCATTTAAAAAATAAATTAATATTTAATAAAAATAACTGAAAAAAAATCTCAAAATAATGAGTTACCCATAACAACATATAATCAAAGAAAACTCTAATGATGGCTTTTGCAAGACAATGTCTGCCTGGCTCATTACGTTGCACACCTTACTCTACCATATTTGGAGAACACACGCTGTGACATGGCATTTTTATCAAATTCCTCCTTGCACTTGTTCCTACCCTTCTGCCATCAGTTTTTGTCTTGGTTTGTTTTGAGGTTTTTTTCTTTTAAATTAGACTAGAAGTATAAACAGCATTCAAGAAGAAATTGCATCCTCCAGTGACATTAACACTGCTTTCTGTTGTTTCATTTACAAGACTCAAGAAGATGCTAGTTTTCAATAGCTTATCTTACAAAGTATTGAACAGACAAAACAAATAAAAAGCTTGTGGCTTTACTTTCTCACTTCTGTGTGTGCATCTAAACGTGTGTGGTGGCTGGAACAGTTCTTAGAAATTACATAAAAATTTACAGAAATATTCTGCAGTGTCATAGTATATAACATGTCTGTGTATAGAAAGGAATTTGTGAATGTGAAAGGTATATGCCCATGAAATATGTTAGGGATTGATAAGCTGTGTAGGTTTTTTTGGTCTTGTGTCTTGGCCAAGATTCTGGCCAATGAAGTAAGTTCCAAAGTACAACAGCTAAAAACTATTGATGTACATGGAAGAACGAAATGCCTTAAATTTTCTATTTCAACTTTATATGCCTTTTATGCTTTTTTTCTTGTTACATTGTAACTGTGGAGTATGATGTGATTTGGGAACACTACGACAATGAGAATTCTAGGACAATTAACTTGGAAGAGGTAATTTCCAGGGATGGAGGCTGCTGAACATCAGTTATGCTGCAAATGTTAAAGCAATTTTAAATTACTTTTGTCATGTCGGATTATACTTCTGATTCCTACAGTTAAACCAAAATTCATCGGCACAAAAGTCTTTGAAGATTATGACCTGAAGAGGCTGGTCGAGTACATTGACTGGAAGCCCTTCTTTGACGTCTGGCAACTTAGGGGAAAGTATCCCAACCGGAGTTTCCCTAAGATCTTTAGTGATAAAACTGTAGGTGGGTATTGAAATTGCATTTACTTCAAATAACTAAATCCTAACATGCCCAGTGTGATGCAGTAAGATTCCAAATGTTTTGAAATACATAGCAATAGTACAAATACATGCAAAGAATGTCACTGAAATAATTTGTTCAAAGTAACGCTTGGTGAGCCAACTGTTGCCACGTGAGGCTGAAAAATAAGTGGGGAAAAATGCTCAGTCATTTAGCATTCACCTGCCAAAGCACAGGGAGGTATTTTATTGACAGAAAATGGCAGCAGAGCACTTAATGTATCTGTGTTCCTGTTGTGTGTGAAGATGGCAAGAGAGCTCTGTCTCCTTTTGAAGCTATTCAGTAGGCTTTGAAATATGTGATGAAAATGCAAGGGTGACACTGAAAGTGTTGCCCTGGGTCTGCTGCACTGTGGTAATCTAAGTGCACACACCAGGTCTCCTGCTCATTTTATTCTGCTAGACTGGTGCTGGCTGAAACATTTTGTGCTTTGTTTGGGTTTTTTTTTTCCCTAAGATACATGTTGTTACAGCCCTATGATCACAGTGCTATCTTCCTATTTACTGTAGCTGACAGATCATTGCAGTCATCGGACAACAACGTGGAAAATGCATCAATCCTCAAACAATTATTAAACCTATTTAGCCAGTTATGAAAACATGCCTTTTCTAAGGAAATTTCTTTTTTTTTTTGTCTTGTTTTTAATAGGTGAAGAAGCAAAGAGAGTTTATAATGATGCTCAAGATCTACTGAAAATATTGATTAATGAAAAGAAATTACAAGCCAGAGGTGTGGTTGGGTTCTGGCCAGCTCGAAGTGTTCAAGATGATATCCACTTGTATGCTGTAGAAGAGGCAGTGGGATCTTCAGAACCAATAGCAAAATTTTATGGATTGAGGCAACAGGTACAGTGACAGCACATTTGTTAAGTGACTTTTCCCCCTGAATTTCAGGAATGTAATAGAAGTACTCTATTAAAATCTGTAGAAAATGGTGGTTGTAATCTCTGTGCAGCCATTGTCTTGTCATTTCTTTCAGTAATAACAAGATCCTGTTAGTGATGAGCTAGGTCTTTGTATTGTAGTATTTGTAGTATTTTGCTTTGTAATAATTGTACAAAGTGCTTTATATGTTTGACATCTTCAGATATGATGTGCATTTTCTGTCTCAGTTTTAAGATGTCCTAAAGCAATGTGCTGTATAATTTAATCACATGAATCTTGTGTTGCTAAATTAGAACCTAATGAACCTTAGTTCTCTAATATCCCTGGATTCTGCTTTAGATGAAAAATTCTGCTTGAATGTGTTAATGCTTAAACCCAGTTAGAAATTAAAAAATCTGGAAAATAAAGCTCAATGGAGATAAGCGTTTCTGATAGGCTTAATTTTTTTTGTAAAATTCACTGTATGAAGGGGCCATTTAGAATTAGTTGGCAGCTAATTTTGATGTAGAGAATCATACTTAAATTTGCATTTAATTTGGTAGATTGAACTTTCAAGATATTCTGCTTCTCCTTTTTCCCTGTCTTCTGATTTGGCTTCTTCATAGTTCACATATTCAGAGTCATCAAATGTGGGCAGAAAAAAAGTTTAACTACCTGCATTTCTGGAGTACAGCACAGACATTGGTGTGCCAACATTGCAGAACTGTGCTAAGAAATACATGGCTCTTAAGTTTATCTGTTGCAGGTCCCTGAGATGGATCTAGTGTATCTTGACAATCCATGGCAGATGTTTATATAAAATAAGCACACAGGCACGGATATTTCTGAGACTTACGGCTCAGTTAAACACTTTGATATCCCATGTAAATTAACTTTACTAGTCTTTCTTTTCCTGGCTTTTTTCCCAATATTTTCCCAAGGAAAATAATCTGTTTTCATGTTGTTCTTGCAATGCTTTTTATTATTAGAATACTGTTATTTTCCTTACCCTTTTTTACCTTGTATATCCAAATTATTCAGGCTTCTCTCAAAGGTTAAGGTCAGGAAAGTCTGTTCATACTGTTCTTCTGGACTCCATGTGTTTTAGCTGCATCTCCTCCAGCATGGTGTATATAGTAACTCAGGAGAGTCTTCAGCAGAGCAAAGTACAAGAGAATAATTGTCTTCTGTTTCTTATGTAAAATGTTCCTTTCAGTACACAGAATTCTCTCCATACTATTGACACTAATTAAGGATGTGATATAAATCTAAAAGTTAGAGATGCATGTAAGATTTTCCTTAACTCTAATAATTACAAAAGAACCTTAAAATTAACATAAATTTCACCTGTGGGGGAAAAAGGATATTTCTTTAGTTTTATGGTACTTTATGTAACCTTGTAGATTAGTAGACAATTTTTCTTTGTTTTTCAGGGGTGGGAGTGTTTTATTTGCTTTTAAGATGCAGTTGGGAACGGGTGAAAAGCATTGCTAAAATATTGTCACAGGATTAAAAAAAAAATGAATCTTCAGCTAAGTGATAGCCACTAAATAACTTTCTTCTCTCTGTAAGTGGGTAGATTTACAGGAACTGTGCCACCTCTTAAATAGCAATCATGTTTCCACAATGAATATACTGATATGATTCAAGATTTCTTTTTGGGTGCTCAGTCACCTCTTTCTGTTTTATTTCCATTTTGGAAAAGGAGCCAATGACCAGTATAATTCCTTATTTCACTGAATCAGGTTGGAAAAGATAAGATCATTGAGTCCAACCTGTGATTGAATAACCCCATGTCAACTAGACCATGGCACTGAGTGCAATGTCCAGTCTTTCCCTAAAATACCTCTGGGGATGGTAACTCCACCACCTCCTTGGGCAGTCTATTCCAGTATCTAATCACACTTTCTGTGAAGCAATTCCTCTGAAATGTCCAACCTAAACCTCCCCTAGCACAGCTTTAGACTGTGTCCTCTTGTTCAGTGAGTCGTTATCTGGGAGAAGAGACCAGCCCCCACCTGGCTACAGCCTCCGTTCTAGTAGTTGTAGAGAGCAATAAGGTTTCCCTTGAGCCTCATTTTCCCCAGCTGCCTCAGCCACTTCTCGTAGGATGAGTGCTCCAGAACCACCACCAGCTTCATTGCCCTTCTCTAAACTTGCTCCAGCACTTCAATGTTCTTCCTCAGCTGAGGGTCCCAAAACTGAACACCGTATTCAAAGTGCAGCCTCATCAGTGCTAGGTACAGGGGAAGAATAACTTCCCTGGTCCTGCTGGCCGCACTGTTTCTGATGCAGGCCAGTATGCCATTGGCCTTCTTGGTGACCTGGGCACCCTGCTGGTTTGTGTTCAGCTGGGTATTGGCCGGCACCTCCAGGTCCTTTTCCATTGGGCCACTGTCCTTTGCATAAACCCACTTGAACTTTGCTTAGGATTCAACTTTACAGTAGTGATAGATACATTTTGTTTGTGTGTGATTAGTATAAACTCTGCATCCTGGGCACTGTTTTGTCTGGATTACTGAGCACATAGTTTGTAGCATAAGAAACTAGAAGTGTTGATAAACTCATAACCATTCTACAGTGGGAGTTGCTGAAGAATTCTTCAGTTTGCACATCAGCCATCAGTTTTATTAACAAATGTGGAGTCTGTTAGGGGTAGAGATGAAATATTTCTCCTCTTACCCAATTGCTGGCACAAGAGTATTCCTTACTTTGTAATAATTTGTTTGCAGTATAAGCTGTTAAGTCTTAGTAGCTGTAAATAGAAGCAAAATGTGTTCAGTGCTGCATGTCTTCTTTGGTGTTTTGTTCTTCAGTGGTCCAAAGACCCTCAGAGTAAGAGAGGTGGTTTTCTTCTAATTGAACTATAGGAAAACTAGTATGGCTCAACAGCTAGTTAGGTGTTTGTCAGAAATGCCCTAAGTCCTTTAAAATACTGGTCTTTAGCTTAATAGTGCACTAATTATATGTTTTAAAATGTTCTGATTTATTGCATTGATTTTGTTCCTTTAGGCTGAAAAGGACTCTGCCTGCACAGATCCATATTACTGCCTCTCTGACTTCATAGCACCACTGGATTCTGGCATTTGTGACTACTTAGGCCTGTTTGCTGTGGCCTGCTTTGGTGTAGATGATTTATGCCATGAATTTAGGAAACAGGATGATGAATACAATATCATAATGGTGAAGGCTCTTGGTGATCGGTTGGCAGAGGTACGAGGTTTTATCATGTTTCCTTGGAACTTTCAGCAAACTTAGAGCCACTTTGGTACAATGCAAGTGGGGGAAGCTCTAGCTGTCGATTTCAAGCTATAGCAGGGTTTCAGAAATTATTACTATTATTATTATTATTAGTACTATTACCTGAAGATATTCACTGAAGTGGGAATTCTTCCTGAAGGGCAGCTGGTGCTGACAAAATCATGTAAGCTGCAGGAGCAGTTCAGAAAGGCTGCTGCCTGCTTTTAGCTAGAGGAAAGGCCCTCTGCTAAAAGGAGCAGCAGCACATGCTTGTATCTGATCCTAGCATGGAGGCAAGAATGATGTGGCCTTCCAGAGCTAGACCTGGGCGAGACACCCAGGTAGTCAAGACCTAATGACCTCAGTGCTATAATGATGTGTTGCTGCCATAGGTTAATGAACTTTGTCTTTTTGGGTTACTCGTCCACGTCTTTACCTCTTTAAAGCAGGACAAACAAAAAACCACTCTATACTGATAAGAGAAGTAACTAAAATACTTGAATTAGCAAAATATGTATTGCATGTGAATTTTAATTCTTTTAGATTTCAGCTCTCTTAAAAATGAAAATGGGAATGCAAGAAAGCATCCATCATTGTTCATTTTAATCAAATAGCTATTGCATCATTCTGTACAAAGTGAAAAATAAAAAAATCTCTTCATTCTATTCGAAGGCATTTGCTGAGGAGCTCCATGAAAGGGTTCGAAGGGAATTCTGGGCTTACAGTAGTAGTGAGCAGCTGGATCTCTCTGGCTTACGCAAAATTAAATATGAGGGAATTCGCCCTGCCCCTGGATATCCCAGCCAGCCTGACCATACAGAAAAACTCACTATGTGGAAACTTGCAAACATTGAGGAAACAACAGGTAACTCTGCTTCATTAAGATTCTTAAACTGTTTTTATGTGAAATCAAAATTCCAACCAAAGAACAAATTGGGTGGTGCAGAACTACATAAAATACTAAACTGAAGTGCTTCTGAGAATTGCTGTCTTGCCCTTTTTATTCCCATTTTTATTTTGCCTCATTCAAGGAAGAATTTGCAAAACACTGCCAGTGCTTTTGATGGAGGAGTTGTATCCCTAATTAGCAGATTGGATGCAAACAGGGTTCTGCTGCACAGAGAAAATTTCTGGCATCCTTATGGTTGTAAGAAGACATTCCAGATAGAAACAGAAAAGCCAATTCAGCAGAGTATTTCCTGGTCCACAGGAACCTTGAGATGGTAGTTGTTAAAAAGGGATTAACTCCATTTGTTTTCCTCAGATATTTTACATGTCAGATGTTTCACTGGTACTTCCGCAATTCCAAAAATACCTTTCTGTGCTTCAAAACCTCATTTGCCAAAATGTCCAAGTTTTTTCCTTCAAACTGTAGAATTACTCTACAGTAATTGTAATGAAAGTCTGCAGTGTGTTTAAAGCGCTGTGGTTTTCTTAATGGTTAACAAGTGGAAAAAGGATTTGATTTTAGGTCTGAAAGCTGCTTGGTTTCTTTGAGTTTTCTTGAAGCTGCTCAACATAAAAAAAGGTTCTGAATTTGTGCTTATTCTTAATTCAGAGAATAAGAAAATTCTCATTCTGTTTTCCAGGAATTGGTCTAACAGAATCGTTAGCAATGGTTCCTGCTTCTGCAGTTTCTGGCCTCTACTTTTCCAGTCCCAATTCCAAATACTTTGCTGTTGGCAAGATATGTAAAGATCAGGTAACTAACACTGTCGATTCTAGTAGTGTTAGAGCATTCAAAATCATCTTATGAGCAGATGTCTCAAAAATTTTATAAACACTTAAAGCTGGAGTTTCAAAATCTTTTTTTACATTTTGTGGTCCTTTTGCAGGTTGAAGATTATGCACTGAGAAAAAATTTGTCTGTGGCAGAGGTGGAGAAGTGGCTGGAACCCATTTTGGGATATGATACTGAACAACTGTGATATTTGTGGGTGAACTTCCTTTTTTGATGGTCCACTTGCCAGAAGGAACAAGAAAATTCTTCCCACTGGAAACAGCTTTCTTCCATCCAACCCAATAGCTTGTCTGATTGTTTTAAATTTTTAATCAAGGAGCTTAATATTTCAAATCAAATCTGCCCGGTGCCCTTGGCTTGGGACCGTGAATGCATTTCGTTTCTCAGTCACAGCAGCATACTTTTGTTTATTTTTCTTTTTGCACAAAGACTCTAGCAGAGAAGCTAAGTGTAGGGTGAGATGGGGAAACTGCAAAGCTTTCCTGTTCCCTGGAAAATTCGGGGTAAGAATTTCTCCCCCACAGCTGTGCATATGCACAGAACAGAAGTCGACTTCTGTTATTTTAGTGTGTCTTGGCAAGTCCAGGGACAGAAATATGATGTGATTTTTCTGTAAAGTCACAAAAGGTTTTATGCTGAGTGATCAAGAACAACTGAAGTACAACAGATCTCCTTTTTAAAAATCATCTGCTCAGTGTTTAGTCTTGTGCTTGGGAGCACACGTTGTTCTGAATGGTAGAACTATCAGAATAATACAATCTTCTGGAGCAGTGTCAGAGATCTGTATTGTGAAATAGGATGACTGAGCCCATGGAGTTGTCTGCTTCATGCTTCCTCTTCTTTTCAGCAAGTCACAATCTGTCTTTCCTGTATAAAGAGTACTTGCACTTTCTACCTTATAGTTAGTGTTGTGCAGCTTAATTCATACATAAACAATCATTTGTACACGAAAATTATGAGAGCAGTGTATTTGCTGCTATAGACAGCCAGAAAGTATGGAGCTGACTTTTACAAACTTTTTAACCTTCTAGAAAACTGGATTTTAAAAGCAAGTAGTACTGTCATATGTAACAGTTAATATTGTAGACATATTCTTCAGATTTAACTGTGTGCTAATTGCTCATAGCTTTCAATAATTTCTGAATAGTCCCTCAAGTGTTATTTAAATGCTAATTTAGTAAAATATTATGACAGAACTCCATTTTTTGATCTCTAATTGTAAACAAAAGACCAACATTGTAAGAAAGATGTTCTTTAAATAGTTTATTGCAATCTGTTAATAGCTATGTAATTTTTGTAGTTTCATCTGACTTTATGCTAAAAGAATCATCTTGTATCGACAGTTTAATAAAGATGGTGTTATCCTATTAGAATCCTTTAAATGGCAACAATAAAATGTGTGCAATAATCTGAACAGATAATGTCAAAATTAATGTGTGCTTGTACCATGAACCTGAAATTATAAAAGCTGCTATGAGATTTTTAAAGTAGTTGCGTAAATGTGTTCTTAACTGAATCTTTTAGAATGGCTCATCCTTTAATGACTTAAAAAAATAATTTCTAAATGGATCTCCCCTCCCCCTGCCTCCCTCCATGTCAAGGGACTTGTCACTTGTCCTTGCTGAGCAGCTGCTGATTCTTGTAGTGGGAACGGTTTCTCAGTAGAACACTCGCTTAAACTGCCAAAAAATACAGTAGAGCGTTCCTAATATAAAAGACGATTTGTTCCTGAAACACGTAGCCTATGAAAATTGGAATCCTTTATGCTTTCTTTTTTGTAATTGCACTTTTGCTAATGAATTTAATGCTTGGAATCTCTCCTCTCCGGCACTCTTCTATATTCTTACATTTGGAAGCAGAGTGCCTTATTACTCTGAAAATTTGATTGTGTGAATGGGGTCAAAGTTTGACTTGCTCTGCTTGGTTTGTTTATTGATTTATTTTCCTGAAATCAGTGGCAGCCAGTTCAGTGAGTAGAGCTGACAGCAGGACGTCCCTGCTGTCTAACAGTGGTGGTGTTACCTGGTGTACAAGCAGTGGATTTCAAATGGTGTGCAGTTGCTTTAGCCCTTCACACATGGCATCACACACTGAGAAGAATCTTCATGTTTGCCTGCAAAACTTGTCATTGGGAGAATCTTTTTGGAATAATTACTCCTTGTTATTATGCAAATGTTTTTATCAAGGACAATTTCTTTAAAGCTTTGTTATTTTAAATTGTCAGTTAACATTTTGGATAAGATAAATTTTCAGTCTTCTCTCCAGAACAAAGGTAAATTGTGAAGCAAGAGAGTCTCATAATTGTACCAGGTAAGGCTATTTTACTGGAAAAACTGACAACTTTAGAATGCATAAAATACTTGTTGCAGTGCTTTTCTAAATACTCCTAACAAAGGTTCTAGATGTAAGAGATGATGAAAAATTTAGAATGCTTTGTAAACAACTCTGGTTCAATTCTTATGAGTAATTTACTTTAGATACTGATTTTTTTTTCCTTGTAAGTCAGGCCAGCAGCCTGGAGATTAAGTTTTGAGGCACATATATTTTATAACTGTCAGGAGGGAATACTACCCTTAAACCTGCCCCTTCATTACCACGTCTAGTTCAGTGCTGCTGTTACTCCTGGGAAGAATCTAGTGCAGCTTATTTTGTCATGAGGGTGCTATCAAGGTCAGGTCATTTCTCAAAAAAACCGTCAAAACTCACTTTTTTTTTTTTTTTTTGGCAAGTATTTCTGCATTTTTTTGTGAATCTTCTGCTTTCTTGTTTGACAATGTGAAGGTTATACACCCTTTCAGTTAATTTCTGCTTCTTAAAACGTAAGTCATTTCCAGAAAACGAGAGGAAGAGGGAGAGGCTTTGAGAGCCTTGCTTTTTAGAAAAGGATTTGTTTACTAGTAAGTGCGACTGGGTTTTATTAATTTCCCTTTTTAAATCTTTGTCTGGTTTGCCTGAGCATGCCTTGAAAAAGTGGATTCAGTATGTTAAGATGAAGAACAAAAAAAGAAATAACTTCATTAATTAGTTGTTGAGGGTGGTTTCCTTACAGAAACAGTGGCACGTGTTCTACTGTCAGAGAAATGAATTCCTGTGCCCTCAATTTATCATGGCCTTGTCGCAGCAAAGCCTGTTCATCCCTGCTACAGAGTTGTTTCATTTGATTGTCAGGCTTCTGTAGGTGCCAGTTTTCAAATGAAGATGCACTGTGAACAGAATGCAAACACATCCACCCTGCTTTCACGCAGCATTTGTAAACTGTCCAGCTACAGGCAGAACTGAAAAACCGGTGGAGTTCGCCCCCATATTTGTTCTAATAATACCACCATGGCTGAATATCGCAAGTTTCTGACCATGCCACATGCCTGATAAAAATAGCTGTGCAAAGGAGACCTCAGCTGAGATTACCAAACTTGGCATTTTGGGTTTGTGATTCAACTTCAGCCAAGATGGCAAAAGCAAGCTGGTAATTATCCTTGCTGGCCCTGCCATGATGACTGTGGAATGAAGCGCCTCGTTTTCTTCCTCGCTGCCCTAGGCACCAGTGTGTCCTGTGCCTACAGCTCCTGATCAGGCAAAGGGGAGTGATCCCAGGCCAGGGTGGGTGGTCTCTGCCATTCCTTCCTCCAGAAAGAGCCAGAAGTAAGTGGAGGGAGTGTGGAAACTCAAACTGACCCCATACTAATTCTTAGCTCATGGTCTTTTCTACCCCATCTCCCCGTCAAATTGGCCTTCTCTTCCTCCTTTTCCCTCATGCAGTCCTCCTCCTAGCTACACGTCAGGGTTCTCTGTAGGTTCTGCCAAAATGAAACTAGAAGTCTTTTTAAAAAGTTTCTTTTAAATGTCTGAACAAGTTACTGTTCCAGAAAGAGAAGATTTTTCACCTGGCAAGCAATGGCCGATATTAGTATATGGTGCTCATAGCTCTGCCTATAGGAGCATTACACTGTGTATGTTAGTCATTCCTACAAAAACTAAGGAGAAGGCCACACGGTGTGTAAAACTATTCCCTGCATCTTTAGTTCCATGGTGGTTTTCAACTAGATAGCAAAACCAAAATGTGTATTAATTGCATCCTTTGTCAGTCTGCTGTTTTAAGCCCACGATTAATAATAAGCTGATAATAAAACTAATGTAATTTTCAGCTGAAGTATTTTAATGGTATGAACTACTAAGAAGTCAAGAATTTATCTGTGCCTTGTTGTTGCAACAAACGCTTTTAAAATTCTTTAGGTAGCTGATGACATAAATATTTTATGAAGCAAAATTTATCTTGAGTACAAACTCAGGTTACAAAACACTAATAATTTGATTTAAAATGCTTTATCACTGCTTTCTAGAAACAACGGATAAAAATGATTTACGAGACTGGAAAGTGCTGTGCTACCTGGAGAAATTTCTATGCATGTACTACATGTGACAAAAGAAGCTAGAGTAGCATGGTGACTTAATTGCAGAAGAACAGGCAGTTCTTCAGGGAAGAGCTAAAAGATTAAGAGTTATGGCAAACATAAGTCTCTTAAAACCCAGATACTCACAATATTAGTAATTGCAGTAAATAAAAATTGAAACCTTTCCCTTATGTATACATTAAAAGTATAGGAAATAAAATTTGAGAATAATTTTTAAGGAGCTTTCATAAATCTAATGCATACTTGGGATTGATGAGTTGTATTTGCACATTTAGAAGTGGGAGAAGGAGGAGGAAATAATAATTAGGTTGTGAACTTGTTCTAGGGTTAAGTAAGAAGCTGTTGAAAAAAAAGGATACCCCATGTCACGACACCCTCCCCCACACTTTGAAGTTATTGGATTCATTACTTATGATTGTTTCTGAAAGGATTTTCAGTGACACTGGCATTCTCTGACTCTGGAAAAATATTGTAGGAAATGAAAATAAAATAGCCTGTTTTTTTCACAGTTTTCAAGAGTTAAAACTGCATTAGCTCTGTATCTGCACATAGGTGTCAGTGCCGTTTTGACCCAACAATTCCTTCAGTCTAGCAGATAAAATAGCTCTGGTTGTGTAGGTGTAATGGATTTTTTTTCCTTACTCAAGGTGTTGAGAAGATCAATTTTTCCACTCTATGAAAGTGCAACTCAACTTTTAGTGGATGGTTTGTTCTTACTTCTTTATATACTTAATCTGTACTTGTTTCCCCTTCTCCAGCTTCACAATACAGGTATGGAGGTCTGACGGAGAGTTCTCTAATGGCCTGTGAGTGCCATGTTTGTTTTTTTTAATTAAAAATACATATTATTTTCTGGTTTTGTTGAATTTCATCAAGGGTTCTTGCCAAATAGCTTCTTCGCAGGAAGTGGACAACTTTATACCTTTTAATCTGGCCATCAGTTGGAAATCTAGGTTGAGGTTCAGAAGTGGAGTGCAAATATGAGGTCTAAAAAAGGTGTCAGTTCTCTGTGGTTGGTGGACTCCTTCCGCACTTCTGTTCCTGCTGTGACCTTGTGAGAACAAATGTGTTTGTATCTCTCTGTTGATTAGGGCGGCGGTGGGACGGCAAGTAAGGGAGATAAAAAGCTGCACTGTACGGCCAAAGGACTTATTCAGCAAACTATTCTTTGGAGGTGCATCGGTACAACGTGTGCTCCTGCCTGGTCAGGGCGTGTTTTCAACTGCTGTCTCAAGCTCGTCTGTACTCAGCTGCTTTTATTTCAGGAAGGCGCTGCTCATGAGATCTCCTGCTTCGCTAAGCACTGCACGAGGCCCTCTTTGCGTAATCGGTCACTTGCAGTGGATGACTTCACAGTAATTATCTGCTGGTACAGTTTTGGCCTTGTTTAATCTTTCTGTAACCAAATAGATGGCTTTCTTCAGAATACTAATGCAGAGCAAATAAACACATTGCTTCCCTAAGGCCTGTAAGATCAGATTTTACTATCAACACTTGACCTAACAACTTTACTCATGTGGTCAAGGATTTGCTACTTACGCAAGCATGACCTTGTTTGTGCTTATTTAGGAAATAAATGTAAGCACTAGGGTTTATTGCTTTTACTTTCTTTCAAATATTGTTCCTCACCTCTCAGAGCAGCTAAAGGAATAAAAGTTTTGATTCAGTTGTTATAATACCAGATATACACATATGGTGAGAAGTACTAAAGCAAGACATTCAAAATTTTACATGATGTAGGGGTGTACAGGCTACTTACCAAGTATCATCTTCTCTCTAAAGATAAGCATTAGCTGAAGATGCTGTAAGACAGTAGTCAGCAGTCAGCTAAGGGTACATGAAGATTCTAGACTTTCAGGTGTTGAATCAGCAGTATTTCATTAGGCGTTATGTTGCCTGCTTTGCTTCTTTCAGTGTCACTGTCTCCCACAACTGGAACCTGCTACTGCATCCAGGTTCCTGGTATTCCACAAGAAGTGTTTGACATGGATTTTGTTGAAGATTTTTATGTGCATTTGCAGGATTATTTTTCCAAAAGAGTTGAAAGCATCACACTGTAGATAAATGATTCAAGTTCTTGAACCATAAAATACTTGTTTTTCCTCAAAAAGTCCCCCGGTACTGATACATTTTTTATCACTTAGTGAACAGAATCAAATAGCCTGCATTTCCTCAAAGCTCCAAGTGTCCTGGAGGAGGGAGTGAATATCGGTGAAAGGACTTTTTGTGGTACTGTTTTATTCTCAGTTCTTGATCAGCGTTATCTGTCTGCTGTCATATTCACTGCTTGATAGCTGAAGTGAGCTAGAACACCTCACAGCAGGTTTTGTAGTGCTGATCTAGCTGCTATTAAAGTGTCTGGAGAAATTACTACCTCTCCGAAACACCAGTTTGATCAGTCCTAATGCAGTGATCTGGAAAGAATATTTGGTGTTTGAGTCCTGTTGAAAATACTTAAGGACTAACAGGATATGCTTTTAAACCTCCTTCAGTGCTCAGCTTCATTGAAATGCATGGCTAGGACTATGAAAGTAATTTTTACTCTCATTCTGAAGCACTTACCTGAAAGAAAGTGCTACCCTATCAAGCCAGGAATAGATGAACTTTCCAGTCCAGTGTGATTAATGGTAACTATCCATCTCAGGGATACTTGAGGGAGATTGCCCAACAGCAACATGGGCATTGATTCTCTTCTGCACTCTGAGTGATGGAAGGTGCTAGGGTGCCTTGGTCCAGCAGGCGAAGATTGGCAAATGCTCTGAAAATATTTTTGTGTTTTCAAGCCTCTTGGGATTTTTAAACAAATGCTGTTTAATGAGAGTTTGAGCATCACAGTCTTTGATAGTTGTGAATATACATTGTGCTCACTTTCTGTATACTGTTGGAATTTCACTTGGCCATTTTTTTAAAGAAGAGATGCCTTTTAGTTAAACTTCCTCCTTAAATATATATTTCATGTTGTGTAATTCTACAAATATCAGGAAAATCACAGTACTGTCACATCTTTCGTGCTGTTCGTGCACACAAAATGCTGAGCAATGGCAAGGCAGCTGCTGCAGTATGGTTATTGCTAATCAATCTGAATAAATTTGAGAATTTTATTGCGGTTTCTCTCCAGAACTGTCAGCATGAAGTATACAAAATCTCTTGCATTTGTAGCTCAAATGAAGCCTGTAATGATGTGAAATTCTTAATGTGGTCTCTTGATCTGTCAGTAAAATATGCCTTGATTATAAGTAAAGTGTGAGGGTTTCTTCATCTTCTTATGGTACTTTTATTGACTCAATACTTCTGTGGAACTTTTTTTTCAGTCATCATATTTCTGCTGCTGCTGCTTCCAGTCTTGCCACTGGAGGTTTTACTTGGCTTCTAGACCGTTACAATTCTCTTTGACTCATGTGTATTTGCCAAGTATCTTGGATGTCAGACTTAGTATTTTCATATGCTCTGTAGGAAATGCCACCATTTGCAGAGTCCATGCTTTGCACTCAGCTTTTTTGTTGTGTTGTATCTTTCTAAGCCAACTGCCCACAAAGCTGACTGAGGAGTTAAGAGCGCTGGAAAATTAGACAGACCAAGCAGGTGTGTGAATGATGTAAATGTTTATCTCTGTGCAGTTGGATTACAGGGATTTTTTTTAAACAAAAGGGGTCCTAATATTCCAAAGCTTGTAACAGTGTATTTGCTGATTGCTTACAAAAAAAAAAAAAAAAGCCTGGACTGTGCTTCTTTCTCTTTCCCAGGTAAGGATCACTTTATTTACCACAAAGCTGATAACAATTACAGGATTGGAAGAAATTAAGCATGAGACTGCTGCTAAAGTTGAATATATTTCTTCACATTAATTTGACTGAAAAGTCCTAAATTAGCTTAAGAAGAAACATGAGTGGTTTTGGTTTTGTCTCTGAAATAAGTTTTCCATGTGATGTTTTGTGGGTGTGGCTGCATGTTTATTTCCTTTGTAGAAGAAACTGAAGGACTTCATATATTTATGTTACAAACATTACAAGCTTTTTAGTATCTATGGTGGAAGATATTTTCCCTTGCTGTAAAGGAATTCACCTATTGCATTGGTGAGTATTGAGAAAAAGACATTATTTAATCACAGAATCATAGAATATACTGAGTTGGAAGGGACCCATCAGGATCTTTGGGTCCAACTCCTGACCCTGTGCAGGACACCCCAAGAATCACACCAAATGCCTGAGAGCATTGTCCAGACACTTCTTTAACTCTCTCAGGCTTGATGCTGTGACAGCTATGACTGAAGGATAGCAGGTACCTGCACAGATTACTGTTCAAGGGCTGAAAATCCCACGTTATCAAAAGTGAGATTTGTCCAAAACTGGTATTGAACTTTTAGGCACTTAATTTAAATATACTTATTTTGGTCATCTGCTATTTCTACCCAGTAAAGCTGACTGGTCCTCCAGTCATATTCTGCTTTGTCAGTCCCTGGAAACAGCCATGTAAGTAGGGAAATGTTTTGGATTAAGAAATATAATCTGTCACTGGATTTGTGACTGTGAGATACATTTCCATCTTTCATAGCCACATAGCCACTTTCTGGGTTCAGTTCTGCACAATATGGTGGAGAGTTCTGATAAGTTTTTAATTAAGTTTTAGAAGACAGCAGTCATTAGGGCCTCTGCTTCTACATATTTAAATGATTTTGAGTCTTGGACTAAAAATCTCAAACAAAACAACAAAAACAAACACAAAGAACCCAACAGCAAACAACCATAAATTTAAATGCTGATCTTCAGGCTAGTCTGTGGTAGTTGAGTCCAGTTAGTATTTCCATTAACTGGGACACTCTTCACCTGCACTCAGGTAATATACATGAAACTGTAATAGTTGTCTTTGCAAGGGAATATTTTAAATAACTCATTCCTGGACTGCTACTGGTAATGACGAGCCAGTATTTACCTATATAAAACACTGATGCCTGTATTGATTAACATTCTTTGGAACCACTCTGATGGCACAGGTAAGAAGAGGAGTCAGCCTGGCTGCACCTCAGCACTTCTATCTTCAGCCAATTAAAAAACTGCAAACAGACAAAAGAACCCATGAACAACAAGACTTTGCTTCAGCCTGGTGAGTGCAAATTGGTCAGCATTTGCCCGGCAAATTTGCAAGGGGAGATGGGCTGAGTGTAGACTGCAGGATGCATCAAGCTTCTGGTGCACTCAGCTTCAGCATGGCCCTATGCCCAAGTGTATGCAGGGAGGAGAGCCAAGTGTGCCCTTGGAGAATGATGTAGACTCATCCTGTCTGATGGCTAGGGATCAGTGAAATCCAGTTCCCATATGTCACCTCTTGATTCACTATGAAGCTACTGTGGAAAATTATCAGCACAAAAAGTGGATTGCTTTCTTCTAATAGTTCGTGTGAAATTTATTCCCAATTCTTGGGATTCTTGACCAGCTGTTGCCACAGAGTAGCTGCAACAGTGCATGAAAGTATAGCCTGTAGAAGTAACTAGTGTAGCATAGTGTGGAAGATACCACCACTTATAGGATTGTGGAATTGACAGCTGGATAACCATGCGACAGAGCACTTGAGATATGACTTAGCAGCCTGTAATTTGTGTTCCAGTTTGAGCCCCGAGATGGTTTTTTTAAAACCAATGGATATGACTCCTTAATGAAAAACTGTAGATAATGTAGTCCCTGTAATCTTTTGATCCTTCATTCAAAACTCAAGGATTGGCTGATCTCCAATTTGTAATATAAACCTGATCCATCTTAGAACGCAATTGGCCTGACTTTAAAATATATTCTGTTGGTAGAGAGCAACCATGCTGCCTTTTCTCAGTAAAATGAAATGTTGCTTAACACTGTTACCCAGTTACTCTGTAGAAGCCAAATATACTGTACTTATTAGCCAGCGAAATTCTTACTGATCCCAAAATCTGCAATCTGCTACATACCTTTTTTAATTCTAGAGTGCATGAGCAGTGAATGTTAGATTATTAGGCAAAAAACATTGCTGAGCTTGTTATATTTTCAAAGGCATGATAGTTTCAAAAAATAACTTTTTGATGGAAAAAAATTATGTATAAGCATAAAATACTTCATGCTTTCAGTAAGATAACTGGACAGTATATATGCAAGCAGATGAGGTAAGGACTGTAAATGCATAGATTGGATTTTATTCCATAAATATGTATTTAGCAGGTGTGTGCCATCCTACAAGCACAGCCTTATGCTCCATAAAGGAGAGCTGGAGGAGCACAGTGTAGTTAATCATCAATGCTTGTGTGGATCAGCATGAATATTCTTTAGAAAGAGTGAGAATTCTATATTCAGCTTGAGGGTTTACAGCTTTTATACAATATGCCTTTTTGGTACAGCTAAGCACAGTTCTTCACATGGTTTGTGGGGAATTGTATTCTTTGTTGCATGTGAAATGGAGAATACTGGCCTCATCTGCAACAGAATTGTCAAGTGGAGTGATTAATTTTTCTGCTGGAGTGGGAACTTAGTCTTAGAACTTTTGATTATGTAAAGGATCCAAGTGTCATATAGGAATGGATAATTACCGAGAGATGCTGTTCATATGGGAAGTACAATATAAATATTTATCAAGGTTCTTATTGAGGAATTCTTATCATCCATTAACCAAATAGATTTGGTTTGTGCTGACAGCAACTGTATTTTTTTTTCTTTCATCATTCTTGATGTTGCACTAAGTATTAGAAATTTATAGGAAGCACAATGCTATCAGGTACATGTTTGAGAAGCTGCTGGGCATCAGCACATCAGAGGGTAAGCAATAAAATAAATGCATGTACCGTGCATGTGAAAGTCAGGTAAACAGTTTGAACCTCTTCCTTAGCTTACTAGTAATAAAGGTTTTGAGATATCCATAGACAAATTGTGAAGAGAAGCACCTTTTAAACTTGCTTTCAGAGATATCCTTTGAATGGTATCTGTAGCCCTTTATATTATTTTAGTAGTTACTTCAGAGAAATGCAATTTGAGTTCCTTTTTTTCCAAAACTTCTGGTTGTGAGACTGGATATTTTAATTCCCATGCATGTCATTACCATAGTAGTTTACTAGGTTCTTTGCACACAGTTTAAAATCACTTATATTTTCCCTTTCTTAAAATTGGGCATATACCTTTCTCCTGCAACACCATGACTTATAATGGAATTCTGTGAAAGACTGACCTGAAGTTTTATTCTTGAGTAATGAAGACAAACTGCTAGGAGTTTCAAGATTAGTTGATTTACTTCTAATACCTAACATGGTACTGAATTGGATCAGATTGTGTTCAGATTTATATTCTTTTTTGACTACTTCTACTTCCATCTTTTGGATTTTCACTGCATTTTAGTAATCCTGTTGAAAGCACTGGAGTTGTCAGCACGATCTGTCCTCTGGAACCAAACTGTTGAGGCTTCTCTGCAGTGTTGCCTCAAGAATTCTGCCTTTCTTTATTGTTTCCTACTTGAAATGGGATGCGCTCAGCACAGGATTAATGATGACATTAAGGAGTGAGATGCTCTCGTATGAGGTGATGTGAGGCTTGCCAAATGCCGATTTAGACTGCACTAATGCACAGTGGGCTGTTCAAAGTGGAAGCCTGCCAGTGACCGACTGGTGGTGTTCGTGCCTGGGAGCTGGTGCTGTCATTGCCTGGCCCTGTCCCCGGCCTCCGCACTCATCCCTGCTGGCTCCAGTGCTTGTGGCTGCGGGAAGCACCTTAGTGGCTGCAACTCTGACCCTCTCCCCACGCTGCCTGGGAAGCCAAAGCACCTAAATAACACTGTCTTGTTTCACTATCCGGCTGCTTACTGTGAATGTCCAAGAGAGATGCAGAGAGAAACGTGGGCAGGGTGTGAGGACTACTTTAATTTTGTAGGAGTGAGCCTCACCTTAAGTATATTAACACTATACATGTTAATGCATAGATCGAGTAGTTTGCTAAATGGCAGCCCTGACTTCACAGCAATTAAGGTTAGAAATGTGTGAGAAAGGGCAAAAGAAGCCATCATGTTTTGGGCTGGAAGGTATAATGCTACTGACAGGACACCTAGCTTACCCTGCCAGTGTTCATGTTCCTGGTTTGCTGGTGATGTTTAAAATACTCAGAAATGCTTACTTGAAAAGTATGGTAATGAGACCTGTCTGAAAAGTCCACGGTTCACTTTTCTTTGACTAAAAGGGTAATTGACTTAGATTCTTATTGCTCAAGTTTGTTTCTTCATATTGAACCACTGGCATCCAAGGACAGTGTTTCAAGTTATGGCATTGCTATGAATTAAAAAGCATAGTAAAAATACCCATGCAGGGCTATAAATTATAACAGCAAGAAGTACTGTGTAAATAAGCATTTTGGCCTGTCAAAACTTTGTTGCATTGCACTTACTCTAAGCACTGACAATGAAAGCCTTCAGAAACTCTCAAGTATTTGAAGGAGTAAATGCAGAAACAAAAGTCTGGACAGTTTTGCAAAATCTTTTCTTGTGGGAAGAAAGACTTCTTGATAAGATCTAAAATGAAGTCCTGCCCAAATGTGGTCATGGAAGAGTGCAGGACCACAGTGGTTTTCACAAGAGCCAAAATGTTAGCAGCAGCCATGTTTCAATGGGGACAGCTACATCCTTCCCACATTCAGCACATGGCTCCCTATCCCTTGTTGTAAATAGCTGTTTCATGTTTTTGTGAGTTAGCAAACACCCGCTGCAGAGGGGCTCTGCTTTACACAACAGCATAAGAAAACTGCTCTGTATGACACAAAGAAGCTTTGCCAAGACCAGTGCTGCTTTCCTGGTGCAACTGTGGCTGCAGTCAGGGGTTTGTCTCCCAGGCTGTGTCGAGGAGGAATCTGCCTCCTCCAGCCCATCTTGCAGAACTAGGCCCACAGGAGCCTGTAGATCAAACAGGAAATGAAAGACAGACCTTTATTTTTTTACACTCCGGTAACTACCCGATCAACAAGTCACCAAGTGCTGATATACTAAGAATTTTCTAACATAATTGATTTACTGAAAGATATCAGTCTTTTAATCTGCAATTACTCTAGAAGAGTCACATATTGAAATCTCTGTTGTGTTATAGAGAAAGTGACATAATATGGTCAAAATTTGAAACTTGTAACTGGGATGGCATGTTGTGGTGCCTCTGTCAACGCTTAATTTTAGGCAAAAACTTGTCTCTTTTTTTCCTTATTTTATCTTAATTGTACTTATTTTTGGCCAGACTAAAGGACTACTACCCCAAAATATCTCTCTGCTCACTTACCAAAAGTCAGTCCAAAACTCCCAGGCATGGAGACAAACCACAGGAGTTTAAGATGCAGAATAACTTTCTAGAAACAATTGGAAGGAAGCCTAGACAGTATACTTTGGGGCACAGTAGAAAGCCAGTCATTTCACACCACTTCCAACAGCAGCAAAGGGAGAAAGGCACAAATGGCACCCAAATAAAAGGGTAAAATAACTAAATCTCTTATGCAAGTCCAGGTCACTGACATTTTAATTTGTTCATTTAAACAAAAAAAGGTGTCCTTTTGGTGTATGGCCAAAAGAGTCCATCAAGCTTACTTGCTGTGTGCGAAGGAAGGAAATTCTTAGAGGAGGAGACAGAGGTTAAACAGACAGGGAGGGCCATCTCGGGCTTAAATTTTCCTGGACAATGGAGAATGTGTGAGTTGCTGCTAAGGGAATCCCTTCCCCAGGCAGCATCTGCTGCTCTTCCAGATACTTCTGAGGGCTGGAAGGATGGTTCTCAGTGGGTTTGTGTCCTTACTCCATGGGTCATGCAAAGAGCAGGTTTCCCTCCTCGTCACACACAGAGACACATAGTGGATACCGAGGAGGACAGGCTGAAGGCAGGCTCAGGGGAAGAGGGAGGTGACAGAGGGGCTGTATCCAGACTGATCCCCATGCCCTACACCCCATCATCCTACTCTCCTCCAGGGGCTGCCTGAAGTATGGGGGATTTCCTCATCACAGAAGTGAACCAAGGGAAGACTGTGGGGCTGAAATTGGAATATAGACAGAGCCTAGAGTGGAGCTCTACAGCTGCTCGCAGGTCTACTGCTGAAAGTACAGCCCAGCAAAACAGATCCCTTGTAAAACATTAGTCCTTGGTCCTAAATCCTATTATCCCCTTCCCTGTATTTTCACCGTCTTCATGCTGCTATCTGGTCTGTGCTCTTTCTCCTCCAGCCTGAAGCTTCCCCTCATATGTCATCATGTGCTGCTGGCAGAGCTGAGAGCTGGGAGAAGAGTGGTTTTACAGCATAGTGACATTATCCCAGACATTCTCCATTCCCCTGGAGCTGTGTGTATTAGGAAAAATAGGTAAGTGCAGGCACCTTGCTTTGATGCTCCCTAAGCCTACTGCAGGACCTGGACCTTGTATAATCCTGAGATATGAAGTTTCCTTGGGCTCCCAGCTGGCCATGTAAGGCAAAAGCCACAGAACACTTTCTGGCAGATCCATGTTGTTTGCACAGGTTTCTGCTGAGTGCTGAACTCTGCCAGTGTGAGAGAAGCCTGCTGAGAGAGTGTGCTTTGCTGTCTGCTTCAAACGGCAAAAGGCTGCCTTGGCTGTGGATGGCAGTGTGTGCTATGCTGAGCACGGGGCAGTCACGTTGCCTATGGGCACCTAATTTAGGAATGTAGCCTTGCTCGGTTCCCTGTATGGGCTATGGAAAGAAAAATACTTATTTGGAGATAGATTCAGAACAGCAGCTGAACTGCTCTTCCATTCAGCACAATAAAAATGAGACACTAAAATCTCTAAGCAAATAATTGTTATAAAAGGTTTACACATTAACTGGTCTGGTAAAAGACTACGTTTGCTGTCTTGTACACACAGCTGTAAGGTCTGTGTTTCTTTACAGCTACTTCAGTCTGTTTTGGATCTTCTAGCAGACTGTGGCATATGGAATGGAAAATTAAAACTTTTGATTTATGTGTTGCTGCCTTCCTACTTTGGCCACAGTTGAATCCTTACAAATGTAAGATGACAACAAATATTTAGTTGTACAAGTAACTGAGATGGTTACATCTGGGAGCAGAGGGAATGGATAATTCATCACTCTAATAGTTTCTATGTGCTGGAAGAGTCTCTGTGGTTTTGTAGAAGAGAAGTAAATAGAGAAGCATTCCCAGCCCCCCAAGCTGCAAAGACCAGATAAAAACTGAGCTGCTGCAAAACAAGTTTACATGAGCATTGCCAGCCTGATGGACACACTAGGAGTTAGCAAAACAGCAAGTGCAGTAAGAACAGACAAACGCTATGCATGAGAAATCTTGTTAATACACACATCCTCTTACCTTAAATTTCTGGGGGACTACGTTTTCAACATTTTCTTTATCTCAAAAGTTTTAGCAAATGTTCTAAGTTTTGAAAATCTGTGCAGTATCTGTATTATCTTGGGACTTGTCCAAAAATGTCAAGAGGCACTGCACTCTTGATGATCAACTTTGGAAAAAAAAAAAAAAAAGCAGTGCAAGGCTTTCATGGTTTTTAAGCTCAGAAGAGACTATTAAAATCATCAGTTACTCTAATCTCTTTTGCAGAAGAAGATTAGAGGACCTTATCTGTTAATTCAGCATAATACCTTTACCTCCGATTTAAATTGCATCTTTCTTAGAAAGCCATGTAGGCTGTAGGATTAAAATATCTGTCTTTAGCTGGTGCTTGATTTTGTTTCAGAAATCCCTATTATCTATAGATAGTATGATTCTTCTCATGTGGTTGCAGACAATGACACGTGAAAACCTCTGGCTACAGTTTTCCCCTCCCTGAATTTTGCAATTCCATTCTTTAATAGATTCTTCCTGAGTTGTGCTCTGATGGAAAGGCAAGACCTGGGAAAACTCTAGAGGCATTTCTTGCTAGCTTTCTCAGTCATCAGAATCTGTTCAGGGTCACTCTGAGACCTCTGAATAATATTTATAGAGATATAAGAGGAGAAACCCTTAGACTCATAGAGCTGTAAGGAGACTTCACTTAAGTTTACTGGGAGGCAAAACTTAATATGCTAAAGTTAGCTTTTGAGAACTAAAGCAATGAGATTTTTCCTTAAGAATTTAGATTTGCAGGGGCTTCCCACTATGCAATTATTCATCAGTAGCTGGAAAGTCAAAGACAGGGCATAAAATCCAAACAAATCTAAAGTTCTGTCTTGGTGAGTGCATGGCCGTAATTGTGTTGTCTTTAACAAATTTTGAAGACTAGGCATCTTTACTGTTCAAGTTTCTCTCTACTGTACTATATATTTAAAATGGCTAACAGTAAATCAAACACAGAGCCCTTACTTTGGCCTGTTATTAGCAAAAAAATTCTTGTAAAAGTCAAAATATGATAGGCTAAAAGTGCTGAATATTCTACCTGGGAAGCTTGGCATTCATCTTCTCATATACCCCTTCAAGTTTAGGAAAATTACTCTGAAGGTTAACTAGGCAGGATTTAATATCAAAGCTGGATATATAGCCAGATACCTCCTCAGTTTTGGAGAAACATGGCTCTTGCTTCAGTATGTGACAAGTTACTATTTCTGATCAAAATATCTAGTGTAACTTTGAAACCAGTCACCAAAAACACCTGTTCAACTAGATGCAATTCTTACGGAGTATAACATATTTCAGCATGTGGTGATATAAATATATATGTGTGTACTGCTGACAATCCAGAAACAAAACTAAAGGTGATAAAAGCTAAAAATCAATTACCTTTGCAGGTAGAATTTAATCTTGGATAATGAATAAATATTGATATTGAGTGGGAGAACAAAACAGGTAATCTGAAACAGCAATTGGTATAAAAATACTAAAGATATGTAAGCAAAATTTTTACATGGTTATATGAAGCTTCAGAGGGACAACCCTAGAAAGTACATTTTGAAAATGGAAAGGAACACTTTGATAGTCCTTTTACCTAGATAGAACCACTGAGGTATGGGGCTATCAATAAGTCCAGATAGGAAAGAAACAAGACAGTCAAACATCTTAATCACAACAGTCATTTAAATAGGCTCAGACTGTAATTCCCTTTAGGCTGTTAATTGCATATCCACCTGATATCCAGTTCTGAAATTAGGTCTTTGTGTTCTTGTTAAACTGAGTATTTAAATACTGAATAATATTACCGAAGGAAGGAAGTCTGCTTTGCATTGAAAGGTTTCTTTTAACTGGACTAAATTTTCTGCCAATAAAGTAAAAGGAAAGAGTACATCTCCTTAGAGATGAAGATTTTCTCTGTCAGTCTTCATCCATTCTCAGGACACAAACAAAAACTTGTAATTCACCTAATTGTAGGGAGCTCTTAAAAATAAAGAATCTCTTTATCTCCTGCAGCTTGTTCTCAGGGTGCTGCTTTGGCTCAGGTGACTGTGAAGGACAGTGTAGAACTAAGGTTGTTTTTTTACCTGGCTTAAATTTTATCAGAAATTCAAGTGTTTGTGCAGGTGTCACTGTTACACAGGATCTACCTATCTGGGTTCCAGCATCTTTGTAAAGCTTGCCAGAAGTCTAGACAGCATTCATGTATTTATTGTGATTCTTTTAAGTGTGTCTTTCTGTTATAGGGTCATTGTGAAATAACATATTTTCTTTTACAAAAGTCAGCAAATTGAATGTGAATATGAGAAGAAGATGAATGCTACTTGAGACAAACACAGAAATAGTCACAGATAAGGAAATAATTTAGGAGATGATAGTTTTCCAGGTCTGCATTTCTTAAAATCTTTCAAGAAACTTGTCATCTGCCATCTTCTCTACAGTATTTGTATACTCAAAGATGTTTACTGCATTCCTTTCCTCTTGGCAGTTTTAGTTTGAAAAAATAGATACAGCATGAGAGATTAACTGTTTCAGTATCTTTATTGTTTAGAAAAATAGGGTCAAGTTACACTAGTTGGTGTCACTGGCTGTCCTTAGCTTAACACTGTTTCAAGATAGTGTTGAAATTTTTGTACTAAAAATATCCACTATAGCTGACAACTGAGCAGAATCAAACCTATAATGTTGTTTTATGTAACACTGAAAGGGAAAGAAAAGACCAGACCAAGAAGGAAACATTCCTCAGTTGCACAGCAGACTTTTAGATTTCAGCTCTTCAGTTTTATGTCTACTGCCATCCCTAAATACATGTATGAGTGTCTGGAGAAGATTATCAGTCAGGAGGCACACAAATATACAAGCCTTCTGGTCACCTAAAGGAAATTTTATAGCTCTGTACTTAGCTGGAGCTCTCCCTGGGTGGAGGAGGGCCAGAGAACAGCTTGGAGTTACATTTCAGCTGTAACTTTTGGATCTGTGGCTGGGACTGTGTAAGCTCCAATGTCTTAAAATTCATATTAAAGAAAAATGGGAAGGTCACGGGGGTAGGAGAGAAACAGAATGTATTTGTTGAGCAGAAGCCAGCACATACAGTGTAATGGCCTTTACTTTGAGATGAAAGAGTAACCATCTGTACAATGAAACTCATCCTGCAAGCAAAATATGTGTTCAGATCTAAGCTTCGTGATTTCCTCACCCTCTGAAATTATCAAACCTTCTTTATGTGCTTTTGTCTCTCCCAGTGTTTCGGTGTCTCTCTGGCCCTACTGCTCCTCCTCTGGCACGTGGTGTACAGCTCCATGGTCAAACAAGTCACAGTTTCACTCTTTCCCACTGTCAAGTACCTTTTGCTTCAAAAACTGCTTTAAGCATCAGGCTCTACTCCTGCTTCCTATGATGCACACGCTAAGAACAATCATTAGTGTTTGGGGCAAGGAACTTCCTCCTGGCTTGGTCGTTCAGCATTACATAATTACATCACCTATATAAACTGTCTTATAAGTTGATCTTTGATCAAATAGGACTACAACTTTCCTAACTCATAAAGTATTTTGTTATTTGCAAATTCGTTATTTAAGTTTTCCCTAGAATATAACCTTTAAGAGATTAGTCTTATTTTCAAATACTTCAATGTCTTTGTCTCATATCTGATCCTGTCACATGAATTTTCCAGGAGGCAGTGGCTGATGTACAAGGAAAAATTTCTCACTCCAAGTGTATGGCACACTCAATCCCTTAAATAAAGTTTGTATTTAAAAAGTGTCAAAACCATTCAGAGTAATTTCATGTGCTATTTGATCGATGGAGAGAGGAGGACAGTTGATTCTCTCAAATGGGCTGAATATAACAAATATTAATCAGAAGCTTTTTGCTTCTCTCAGAGATGCTTGGATGCTTAGGGTTGAGGGGAAACAAAGAATATGAGAGGTTATGCAGGACTTGCAAGGCAGCAATTGACTCTTCCAGACAACAGCATTTTCCTAGGATCAGGCCTTGGTGCATTAGAGTCTATAACACAAAGTTAAGGCTTTTACTCCTGTGCCTACTATTATTAATTATGACCACCTGAGAATACTGATATGTTGCTTTCAGTTGGCACTGATGCATAAGAACTTAAGCACAAGGTGCAGATATGAACTGATTTCTTACAATCTTTTCTTATATGTGGTTTTTTATTACAAGACATTTTTATCTCTCTGGCAACTCAAGGAATGAGAGAACATGAGGAGTGACACCAAGAGGATTTACTGTTTATATTCCAGCCAAGAGATATACTCTAGAAACTGTAAGTTGAACAGCAAATTCTAACTCACTATAAAAGCTGTGCTGCAAACTCATGGAACACGAGCCTTTTTTTGTGTGTGTGCATGTGGTTTTCTTAAAAGTTTTTGTTTGGCTTTCGGCAAAACAGTATAAGAGATGGTGTGATGGTCTTTCTGCACTCTAAGGAAAAGCAAAGATAGAATAAACAGCAGATGGGGGTAAGACGACAGTTCACTGGCCAAGATGAACAGTTTGCTCCAGATGAAATTATAGTCATAGTGTAAGGGCTGCTATCTTATCATGGGGAGCACATATCTCGCTGGAACATCTCAGGAGTCATCTATTAGATCAGAACTACGTCATAATCATTTTACAGCCTGATCTTGCTTGGAACTTCTGCTCTCCACTGGAAATGCCTGTGGTACTGTACAGACCTAGGGAATTGGTACTTTCCTGATACATGTTCCTGGATGTTGCATCAGTGTCTTTCCTATAATGAGCAAAACATTTACCTCTCAGTCCCCTACTTAAATTCTGTAATTTCCTTCCTCTAAAGCATTGTTAGGTAAATGGGAGACATGTAGTTAGCCAAGGCTGAATTGCTACTCATGGTGATACCAAGAAACATCAGAAGTTTGGACAGCGAGTTTTATATGAACGTTCAGGATCAAAATGAAAATACAGGCCCCAGAGTTTGGATCAGAAAGGAAATCTTCACTTCATCTCAACTTCTGATGGCCTGATGGACAAGGCTATGGGGAGTTTATTTTTTACTGTTCTTGAAAGTGTGAGGTGCATCTCACTTTCTTTAGTCCTGTAAGCATTTGCTTAATAAACTCCCTGCTTTTTTTAAGGCAGTAATGCATTACTGATATTCTCTTGGGTCTCTTGGTCTTCCTCCCATGACAGTGCAATGTTTGAAATTCTCATCTTGTGCTGAAAGTCTTGTTTGTTATAATGGGATTAAATGTGCTTATGCAACAATGTTCTCATGGATGCTCCTGTGCCAGCAGTTTCCCTTATGGCATTGGTTATCTTCAGTGGCGATGCCTCTGTTACAGTCCTGTGAACTTCCAACTTATACTGAATGTGTAATTAAATTACCTGTGACAAAATTGTGCAGTCCAAGCACTGTATGTTTGGGTTGGCATGCAAAAACAAATCCCAGGTGTACTGAGTACCCAGGGCTAGAATTGCTTTCCTTGTCACTGTAGATTTCTCTGTAGAAAGGACCTCTGTGAAGGCACTTGCAGGAACTTCTTGCTGCCACGCTGAGCACGCCACGAGACACAGACTTGGCAGGTCTGGTGCTCCTGGTCAGTGTGGTTCCAAGTGGCCCAGAGCAGGCCCTGTTGCTTCATTTCCCCACAGAGCGCGTCCCTTCATCCCACAGATGTAACCTGCTGCTCCGTACCTGCTTGTGGCTGTCGCATTGCCTTTTCCCCGTCATGGAGTGACTTCTGCTTCACTTTAGAAAATGGTTAGCAAGCATATGAAGAGATTTATTTTTGCTCCTAATGTCACTACAGATGGGAGCACAGCCTCCCCGAGAAATCTACTTTGGATGTATTACACTCAATGTAGTGAGAGAGGGCTTTTTCAGGAGTATGTAGTTTGTGTGATTCATATTCTGATCAAAAAGATGGGGCTTACGTATTTATACAGTTTTTTTAAAATCAAATGACTTGTCTATTCATGACACATGTTCAATTGCTGGGCCATTGTTTCTGCACATGAATTGATCCTTGTATATTTTCAGTTCCATATGAGTAAAAAACTCATTCACAAATCATTTGATTTGTCACATTAAAAAAAGTCTCATTTATTGCAGTCTTATCATAACAAAGCCACCCAGAAGAACAAGAGTTGTAGGAACAGCCCCTTTGTATGCAAGCAAAATTCTAATATGCATTCTGCAGAACCTTTAGTAATAATATCCCAAGTTATGTATGTTTAAAAGGATTTTTTTCATATACTAAGAAGAATTAGTAGCAAAAAAAATAGTAAAGATAATTTCAGATTGATAACTAGTTTTTAAAATTCGTAATACAGTTTCTGTGACATGAAGTAATATCCTGAAGGAAGCTGATAGATACAAATAAATCTCAGCAAAATACTAAGGAAGCTGCAACTGGCAATAATACTGGGAGGGCTGAAAATCTTTATTATCTCTAGATCTAATCTTTATTATGTCAAGATTCTGTGGGATCAAGAACAAATCAAAGACAAATCCAATTGGACTTTAAACTAGTGACTTTTGTATGCTCAAGGGCAAACCCGATAATCTAAGAAAACGGAGAAAAACAGGCTTTTTGAACTTTGAAAAATGCAGTTACTGAATGTTGCAGGGTTTAAGGAAATGACATGGTTATCTCAGCTTGTGCTGAAATGTTTCCTTTAGTGCAATTCCAATGATCTACTTCCTTTTGCCATGTCTGATTAAGACTGACTTTTTTCTTCTTTTTAATAATAGGAAAGCAGAATATGTAAAATAGTCCATTGTGTAAAAACAAGCCAAAATACATGACCGATCTCTCTAAAATTATTAAACATCATAAATAAATCTACCATCTTTCCCCCATCATTGGTTCTTTGGGCCTACAAATGTCGAAATGAAGGCAAGGGACAGATGAGGCTGGTGGACAGTTGTCAAATCCTGACAGATCTCTCCACCTCCATTGAGCAGACACTGAAGGGTGTTATCATTCCCCTGAGTTAAGCTAAATCCATGACACCAAATGAAATCTGTATAATGTACAACAGTTGGGTTTCACCATCACCTCCTATCTCATTTTCTTTTCTACCCTCCTCTTAGAGGTCTTTTTCTGACCTTTGTGTGTGGGTGTTTTCCCAGGAGGTGTGACTTATCTGGTTAAGGCTGTGGCATGTCTTGTTTCCCTGCTATGAACCCATGACTAAAAGGGCAGCTAAAAGCAGCATTGTAGTCATCAGACGCTGCCAGGAGTTTTGCCAGGTTTTGGAGTGGCTGATAAGACCATGTGCTGGGTCTGTCTTTTTCCAAGTGCAACTGAGTTGAAATAGAAGCTATTTTTCCTTTCTATTTTCCATGCTTTTCTCCTCTTTGCTGTGTGGGTCTGGTTTGCTACAAGGAAGTAGTACTGATTTAGTAGTCCTGATTTCAACTAACTGTAACTTTTGTGTTCGCTTCCACACGAAGTAAAATTTTCCCTTATAAAAACCTAAAGGCTTTAGGGAAAGGCAATGGAAAATCCTTTACTGTTTTGCTTAATGTGTTTTATTGTTTTTTTTTTTTTTTTTTTTTTTTTCCCCCCTAGTTAAGAAGAGTCTAAGCATTTTAATTTTCACTGTGAAACCAAGTGGATAGTTTGAAACTCTTAATCCAGATGTTGCAGACTGTCATATTTAATAAAGACTTTTGACACTCCTTTTCTATCAAACTTAATATACTTCCCTGGTCATTTGACAGAAAAAAACACATTGAGTGTTTGGGGAATGACCAAACCACTTGGACATCTGCCTGGTTAGTGTCCTACCCTGGATTCTTCATAAAACTTTTGTACCTCTGATTAGCAAGAACAATATTATTCAATACCAAAAAGTGTTACATAATCTTAAACAGAAGTCAAATGTGCTTATAGTAAATTTCTCCCAGCCCTAATCAGAGACCAAGATGTCTTCCATGTGCAGGAATCTCCTCTAACATTCATTTTTTAAAACGCAGCAAACAGAAAGCGTGACCTAAGACTTTGCTCTCCAGTATCTGGAGCATGAGGCATAAGTATACTACATAAATTTGATGGATTTTCCTTTTAGTTTGGCAAAAAAGAAAGTTGTGTATCTTGCCATATGCAAAGAAAGAAATAAACTCAGCTCTTTTGATAAAGCTAGTTTTCTGTGCCAGTTCAAGTGGACTAAATAGTAATTTTCAGCTGTATTTGCACTTTGAATGGGCAGAGCTCAGAGGGGGTGGTTATGAAAGCACCACAAAGGAAAATAAATGAATGGAAATATCACTACAAATAGCTACCTCCTTGAAATCCAGTATATATTTTGTTCCTAGGTTGTTTCCTTCTTTCACCGGTAGTGAAGGATAATGAGCTTCAGGGACTGTGGGAACCTGCAATTGAAACAGAACTGTGGTATCTTGCAAAAATAACATTGTAAGGACTATGGGGAATCACACTTAATGGGAGAGAAACTACCAGTGTGACTATCTGAATGACAAAACTTTGTCAAGACTCATTAAATGTTCTCCTTTGAGCTTGGCTAGGACTAATGTTTAATTTGAATGTTTTATCTTGTCTGTGAAAAATTATATTTATGAACTCTGAGAGCAGATCCAAAGTGCAGAGGCCGCTGCATGCAAAAGTCACAGTTCTTTCCCCTGTAGCCAACTGACATCAAAATACAGCTGAAGAACCCAACAACCAACCACTGGTCATATAAGCTGGGGTGGAGGGACTATAAGCAGTAGCAATGCCACTGCAGTAAATAGTGATCCTAAAGCTAGTATTACTTGATTTGGGCAAAAATTGTTGAAACGGTTCTCTCCCATATGGCCTTGCTTGGCTGTAATTAAAAATAAGTTCAGTTGTCAGTAGGAAAGATCTGCTATGTGGCCTAAACGACTGTCTTCTCGCTCAGTAATAAAAGCACATTTCTGCAACAGGAGAAAAGCAGTCTTAGTTCTGTCACTTTTAAAGTCTAATTCAGAGTGGATGTTGCAGCTGGTGCTACTCTTTTTGTGCTGATATCTCCAGCCTCAATGCTGACAGGTATACCTACAGTCTTATCTGTGTATATATGTATAGTCTCATTATACCTATTCTGTGTGGTAAGACAGGTGAAGAATGTTAACATTACCCTTTAGGATCACTAGGCAGGGACTGAAATGGATTAGCAAATTATGTGTTTCTGTTAGGAGACAAGCAGTGAATCACCAACAAATTGTTGCCTTCTGCTAAATCAGCAGAAACATGAGTGTCCCATTGTTAATTGTTTATGAGCTCCTTCTAATAGTTTCCTGTAACAGCTAGCTCAAAATCTACCAATATTTTTCCAAAGCATAAAATGCTTATTCTCTGCTGCTTTGTAGTGATATACATCTGAATAATGTGTGGGTAAAATGTTATCAGTCTGTTGTGAGAGAGCATTACACCCACTTTTTTGCTGGTGACTATATATATTAAGAGGCAAGCATGGAACCAAGCCTTTAAAAAACATTTAATAAACAGATTAGGCAGAGTTGTCAGAGAAATCTGAGTTGCGGTGCTGCATCAATGCTGGAAATCATGATATATTGCTAAAAAAGCAAATGTTAATTGGACAATTAAAATCTCCATTTATGATATGCAAAAAAGCCTGGGGGTTCTGCTTTAATGTAAAGCTGCATTTTTCAACTGAAACCATGTCTGCCTTGAAATGACGTGGAAATTTATTTATATATGGTTTATAAATATCTGTACATTTATGGATTTCTCTGATTTCTAGGTGGGTGCCATTGCAGTGCAGTTTCCCTTCCTTGCTGAGGAATATGCTGGCCTGTCAGAAATGTTGAAACTGCATGATGCTTCAGTCATCCCGTGGTGTGAGAACACTCACTTTACTCAGACCGAATCATCCTGCCCTGAGCTGCCCTTTTCACACTGCGATTACCAGGAGGTTAGCCCAGCTGAGCTAGAGTTTTAAAATCTCCAAAGCTATTGAAATGACCTCGGCAACCTCAAAGAGAAGATGATCTTAAGTGGATCATCTAAGTGGAGTAAGAGTGATTTTCTTGCTTTTAAAATCATACTGCTCAGAGTGACTCACTAACACCACGTTTCAATTGTTACTTCATGGATACAGTTTTTATGTGATTATTTTGCTGTATCATAAGGCACACAACACAGTGTCATATAAACATACTTAACAGGCAGCAGAGTGTTTATTGAAAAAGAGCTGTGCACGAAAAGGAATGAAAAGAATGATACTACAGTACTATGATTGATATTTTAATATCGATTAATATTATATACTATTAAGATCAAAGAGGGAAAATCAAAAATAAAGATGGGAAATACCTAATATATTACCTGATACTGTCTTTCCCTTTCAGTGGCTACAAAATTAGTCTCTGCTTTCAGGAAAGCAGGAGCACCTTAGTTAAGAATTTGCGATGATGCAAAGAGGAAACAGTTCAGCTTGTTTTCACTGATCGTTGGTGAGATACCCATGCAACCGACAAAGATGATAGAGTTGTTTTTTTAAAATGCCATCTTCTGGGAAATAAAAAGGAACTTTGCCTATGGAATCAGTCCGAGGTACAAGAAGTACAGCAGAATCCATGAACTGGGAGAGAGAACTGAACGGGAAGAATAAGGTCTGGAAGGAACTAGTATTTCTGAAAATTAGGTCAGCAGGTCTACCAAATACCGAATAGTCACATCTAAGATTTTAGTGATGGTACAAAACGATCCAATCAAGAGGTGGAAAATATTTTTGAAACAGTGAATGATTTGTGTATTGTTGGACCCAACAAGAGTCATTGGGTTTTAAGCAAGATTAAATTAGAATTTTGTACACAATAGGAAAACTCATTAAAAAAATCAACTGTACAAAAGATTATGAAACAGATATTCAACCAAGATCAAAAATTTATGACTGAAAATGAGGGGAGAACTACACAGTTTCCATTTTCATCAGTTTTTGCTTGCCACAGAAGCTGACTAGAAGCTAGGTCTCACAGATTTAAGGTCCAGTTCAGCACAGCAAACCGTATCTGTCTTTAAAATAACAACACAAATCCCCAAATTCTTCCTTTTCAGAATTCAGCAAATTATACTCTATAAATTTTGATTTAGATGCATTTCAGCATGTGTCCTTATTTTGTTCAGTGAGGAGTCACAAACAGATGCTGTTTCCACTTTCTAGAGGTGAGGAATTTCATTAGTGCTGTGGGATGAGATACTAGGTACCTAAATGAAATATTTATATAATATAGTTTCCTCACAGAGCTTCAGAAAACAGTTTTCTTTTTAATTATAGAAGGAACTGAACCACAGCAAATATAAGTTTTGTGCTCTAGCAAGAACTCTGTAAGTACTGTTAGTGTCTTAATTTATTCCTGGTGTGTGATGCAACACTCCAATTCAGGAATTCTGCTACTCCTTTATAATAACTATTGTTTTTCAATGAATGAATCTATTTGTTTCTGTTTTACAATTGTGCTAATGAGTATTTTCTTTCATATTAGTGAAATGGACAATTGAATGTCGGTTATTTACTATATATCATTTCCCAGATACCTTATCTACAACAGTTAAGTGCTTGTTGTGACTGGAATGTAATCTCAGTGGTTTTGGTTCTGTTACCTTCATGGAGCTTTCACTTCTTAATGGCTACAGAGACTAATCGTGAGTTAAGAGCCAAACATTTTTTCCTCTGCAATAGTGCAATGATGTTTAGATTTGTGGCTTTTAATGTCAAAAGGAAATTATAGCTCATGCATGCCTTTCCAGGTAGAATAGCTCATGTAGAGGACAGAAGAATGACTTAAAGGAAGTCTGGAATAAACTCATCATAATTATAAAGAAAGACAAATTATTTAACCTGTGTAATTATCCTATATTAAAGAAATAAATAATTAACTGTGAAATCTGGGGGCCTGTGTTTGTGCTGGCCTGTGACATAATGGTGGGGAAAAGTAGCCTTGTTACAGATTTCTCTGAGGAGTATGTGGAGAACATCTATTTTTTTCCTCAGTTATCTGCACTGGCATGTGCATAGGGTTATTTGTGCTTACGTACGGTCTGTAATGCTTGTCCTTCTGACTCTGTCACCCAGTGAGGCAGCAGAAACAATACTCTGTCACTTACATGACACCACAGACAACACAGAAGCTGTGAGAAGTATTCTAAAGCAAAACCCAAGTGTATACCTCTGAAAACTATCTTTTGTTAACAATCCTGAATAACCAATATATTAGTGAACCACTTAGCACACAATATTTTACACAAAAAAAAGCTAAATTAGTTTCTTCATCCAGAGGGTGGTTGGGCACTGGAACAGGCTCCCCAGGGAAGTGGTCACAGCACCAAGCCTGACAGAGTTCAAGCAGTGTTTGGACAGTGCTCTTGGGCACAAGGTGTGACTCCTGGGGTGTCCTGTGCAGGACCAGGAGTTGGACTTGGATGATCCTTCCAACTCAGCATATTCTATGACTCTAATCATTTGTTCACATTGAATAGTTTGCCTAGTAATAGTTGTAGTCCTGCACTTGCGTTGTCATAATCACAACTCAAATAAGATGTTTGCTTTATGACTAGCTTAGATTTTAGTTTTAAGTGCTGGATGGTTTTATGTCTTGTGTGAATATTCAAATCTTGGGCTTTATGTTACAATATACTTGAAGAAGTGTGCTAGAAAGGCAGACAGAAGGCAAAAATTAAGATATTACTGTAACGGTATTGTGGTACGCAGGTTCAATATTTATAATTGGAAGACCTTGAAAGTTTTCCCTTTCTCTTTCTTTGTTTTCTTCTCACCCCTTTCCCCCGCTCTTATTCTGGCAGCTTCTTCAGGCTACTACATTATAACCTCACATAATATTTATGAGAAAAATACATTTCACCTGCTGGCATAAAGGATATCCAGTTGGAGAATGGTCAATACAACTGAGTTTTGCATTGATTACCAAATTCTTTTATCACTAATTTATAAGCATTTAAAGTAATGTAAATATTTCCCCATGGAAGAATATTCTTTTTATTGTCTCTAAAGACAAAAGAATTAGTTGCATCTCCCGAACCTGCCAAAAAATTTGACCTTTGGTAGCTAGTATCTGATTTATACCTGTAATGCATCCTAGTGGAAATTTCATGTTTTTCCTAGTGTTCATACTGTCTACCTTCATCCTTCTCCCACCTACAACTGATTGTCTCAGCAGCCATGAAAACAATATTCTTTATCTCTTTAGAAAAAATGCAAGTCTGCTTTATTGCTGAAATTTCATTTTTTAAAAATGAAAGTGTGAATATAATGCCTTCTCAAACAAGTTTTTTTTGAGGTAGACAAATCTCTTGACAATTATTTGCATTACTCAAATTTCAGAGTAGCACTTTGGCTACTAAAATTTCTCCCAGACAACTGCCTGTTGCGTTAGAAACAGAGTTGTTAAATATCACAGAACTGAACTTCACAGCAAAGATTGTCATGGTAGGTACAGGGGATGAAATTTTTCTGGTTTTATAAGTTTACAAGAAAATTATATAGTGGATTCCTGGATATTAATAAGAAGGAAGGATTTCCGTGTCCTTGTTTCAGGGAGTTATTTAAGTCCTCAGATATTAACTCATTCGGAATAAATCAGGAACACGGAACATCCAGAATCTTACTTTAAAAGATTTTGAAAAACCTTGAAGAGCTGATTTTCTCCAACTATTTGCAACAGCATTGATTTTTGAGACTGACATATGGTTAACATAAATTATTAACAAAATTAGAATTACCTTCCTATTGATTCCTTTTCACTGGCTAAAAACTGATGGGATTTCAGTTGCAAGAATGCAAGCTGAAGAAAGCACCAGAAACATCTCCATTTATCCATAAAAGTGTGAGAGATGAATATATCTTTATATACATCATAGTCATATAGTACATGTAAATAGTTGTATAATGTCATAACCTGTTATAAGACTGAGAAAACCAGGAAATTCTATTTTCAGGATGCTATTTAATATGCTCTTTTATTTTAAACCGATGTTATTTAGAACATAATATGTTATTGCCCCCCAAAATGACCAAAGGGGAAAAAACCACCACCTTCAAAAAACTATTTCTTCTGGGTCTGGGTCTTGCCACAGCTTCCAGTGAATTTATCAGAAAGTACATTAAAAAAAGATCAGGAGAGCAATAAAAACTCAAAGGATGCAGGAACATGAATACACAAGCGAGCTATTTTTCCCCAAAATATAAGCCACAAGATCCATAGCTCCTCCTTAGTGTTAATAATCCCGCCACCCTCCATCAAATAATGAAAAGAGAAATCAAAAGCTTTGATCTTTGCCGGGAAGGCTGCTTCAGACAGTGGTAGTTTCTTGTTCTTAGGTGAGAAGTGTAATTTCCAGGCTTTGGCACAGCCATGTTCCAGACTACACTTAGACATGAGCTCAGTAGCTGCAGAACAGAAGTTTTTATAAAAGGAAAATCTTCACTGTCTAAATTTTATTATAACACTGTATCCCTGTGTAAATTTTTGCATACAGGCTATATATAGAGTACAGAACATGTACCTAATGACAGACATGTAATTAACACTTACACTGTATTTTACGGGTTCAGGATAAACACTAATTGAAGAAAATGCAGTATATTATTGAACTCCAGGGTGATCATGACAAGCATATAACTACGTGATCTTAGACATAATTACTCTCACTTAAACTCTGCTAATCTGCAATAAAATCTTTTAAATTCTGAGTGGAATTGGGTCTACTAATTTTATTCTTTCCGAGTCACATTTGGGACCTAAACCGGCATAGATTTCGCATTGACTCTATTTCATTGACCACAAGGCATTGGTTTATGACATGTGATAGGAGATGCAATCTTTCTAGTTTTACAGCATTTGGAATAACATGTTTGCAAGATTGACATTTGGCTGAAAAGTATGACATGCTGTAAGAAAGAGCAGCACCAGGAAGAAAGGATACTATCTGCCCCATTTAATTCCTATTGGTATTATCTTATTCTGTGCTTCCAAGAAGAGAAAACAGTGTGGTAGTATATTCTGCTATAAAAAAACAAAGAAACACCTGGGAGTTCCCTTCATGTTATTGAATATTGAATGTTTATAATACTTGTTATTATAAACAGCAAACATTATTTGTTTCACATAGATTATTACTTGGAGTGTGTGCCTAAAAACTTACCTATGCATCTTCTTCTAATATTTAATTTATATGATTAAAATTTATGAAATTAAAGTGCTAAAATTCTTGTAATAGTGTCAATTTATGTTCAGTTCAGAATTCTGCTGTGATACCTCAGAAGCACTGTCATGCTGCTGCTGCTGTATTGCCCCTGCATCACACAAAGAAACCTGTTTTTTTTTTTGTGAAAATTGCTCAGGGCATATTATGGATCTTCACAGCGCTGCTGCCTTGATAATCTAGGTTTGCAGGAGCAAGAAGCCCTTGCTGTGCAAAGGCAAAATATCTGTTGTAAGATAATATCTGTAAGATATACTAAGCAAAGTATCTGTTGTAGTGACAATTGCAAATGTGCACAGACATGGGCAGATTTCAAGTGAGATTTTAAGAAGAACATAACAAGAACAGGGCCACAAAAGATCTACAGTAAGCAGCAGGTCATAGGTGGGAGAACTGGACCAAAAATTTGAAAGGCTGCTTCTAGATTGGGTGAAAAAGAAGTAGACATATTACATGCATGTCATAAGACAACAAGCTGGCTAACATAACAAAAACTAGAGCTGGAAGGGAATGACAATTTTCTTGTGAAAACTTTTTGTTAATCTTCAGAGGTTGTGTTAGAACCTTTAAATTCACAAATCAGTACAGGATTGTTTTGGCAGAAGTAGAAACTGTTCTTTTCTGCATTTTTTCTATGGAAAGCACAGTTGTCGGTGATAAAAATCTTCAGATGTGTGTAAAACACTGGGCATAATGAGATGTAATACAGATTGAAAATGAGCAAATAACAGTGGGGAAGACAAAGTGAATTGCTATGGGGTTGACTGGCATCTTGAACCTTGGGAATGGCAGTCCCGGAGCAGGGAGCCCTGTTCTTCCACACCCACACAAAATATGCAATTCTTCTGAATTCCACCTGTAAATATCAGCCATGGAGGATGTTTATTCTTTTGCTTTTCCCACTAGTTCTCATCTTAGTTTTCATCTAAGAAACAATTCTGTGAACTTTACATTACTTCCTGTTATGATAGAAATGATAATGTTATTTCCATTTTTAACCATTATTTTCCATTAGTTTAACCAATCAGTTGTTTTTAATTATTCAATGCAATTAACCATTTGCTGATTAAAACCTCACATCAGCTAAAATGCTGAAACTATATTTAATATTATTTTGCAGATGTGTACATATAATATTCTATGTGTACTGCATATATGAATATTTGTCATTGACGAATAATTTAACAAGAAGCTGTACTTCCATCTACATTAGGCCTTTATCACCCTGTTCAGAAAGCTTCCGGAAGAATCTTTTACTTTTACCACTTTTTAACTTTGCTTCCTAAGCAAGTTTTCTTATGTAGCCAGGTGTGGTGCATGTACCTCTGTTACTGCATAATATCTTTTGAACTAAGTGGAAAATCCCAAGAATTTAACAGAAGGTTAATGGTATCATACATGTTCCTAGCCATTTCATTAGAACAGATGCATGGGAAAAGAAGATAGCAGATAACACTCTTTGGTGTCTGAACAACTGCAGCATACTCTTCACTCATATTAGACATCAACAAATCTGTGTGGCAGAGAAATATTACTGCCCTAGCATGGAGAAGTTTCAGATGGAGTTTTCATCTTCGTAAACACTAAGGAGTCTCATGATGAGGTCCAAATCTACAAGAAACCAGGTACGATCAGTTCCACAGTTCTTGGAATGACTTTCATGATGTCATAATGTGCTGAAAACTGTACAAAATGTTTCAGGCACTGATGTTATAGTGGACTGTTTATAATTTTTTCTTTCTTTTCTCTACAATGTTCTTGCTTTATATGCAGTTGTGTTAGGTTGACACAATCTGGCTTTTAGTGGGGGAGGAGAAAAGCCACAGAAGCTGCTTCTGAGAGAGAAGCTCCTTGAGACTTCTGCTGTGGCCAGGAAAGCCAATCCTTAAAGGTTCTGACGACTGACATATTGGCTGGCCCAATTAGAGAACTTAGCAACACCTCTGTGATGATATATTTAAGAAGGGGAAAAGGTGCGCAATCTCTCCTTCTTCCTCACCTCCAAGGAGTGGCGAGGGGCCTGCTGGGCTCCTTCCTGGCAGGGCGGCCAGGGTCCATCCTGGTGCCACAACTGGCCCCAGCGGCCAAGGCCAGGAGCAACCGGAGTCAGGAGTGGCCGCTGCCCTCCCGGTCTGGGAGTGGCCACACAGCCACTGCTATCTCAGCATGGCTCACAATGAACTTTATTTGCTTAGCCGCTTTTAGGCAGCCATGCTGCGGACAGAAGGACAGAAGCAGTGACAGCAGCTTTTTTTTTTTCTTCTTGGCGCCCTGCATGAAGAGAGGCGCTGAATGGAGCCGGTGGCCGGCACAGCTCACATGGTGTGGGTGAGGACCATGTGACCAACAGTGAGAGGAATGGCGAGCAGTTCCCCGATGTGGAGCCTGGACGAGATCAACCTTTCAGCGCTGCAGAGCTATATAAAAATGGTTCAATTGTTAGAGCTTGAGAACAAATGAACCTATGAACACAAATTCTCTCCCGAGTCAGAGAAAAGGAAAAGGTGAAGACGCATGAGGAGAACAACATGGTGATGCCAACATTGGTGCAAAGGAGGGAGGAGGTGGAGGAGGTGCTCTGGGCCTCGGAGCTGAAATTCTTCTGCAAGCCGTGGTGAGGACTACAATAGAACAAACTGTTTCCCTGTAATTCATGAGGTGCATGGAGGGATGCAGAATTCACCTGCAGCCTGTGAGAAAAAAGTACTCGTGCTGGAGTGTGTGGATGCTGAGAAGCTGTGATTTGGTGAGAGGCTTGAACAGAGAAAGAGAGAGAACCCTTGCTTTCAGAGACAGAGGAGGAGAACCTTTACTTTTATACTAGAACAGCTCATCCTTAAAAATTACACTCCATGAACCAAATGGCCCACAAAAAAAGCAGTTATGGGCAGACTGATTTGCCCGTGGGAGGGACTCATGTTGCAGCAGGTTTGGGTGGGACCGCTATTCGTGAAAATTAGAACCACACTGGAAAAGTTCATGGAGAACTGTCTCCCGTGGGAAGGACCCCATGGCATAGCAAAAGAGACTCCTCTCCCTAAACAAACCGATGAAAGTTTTTTTTTTTAAAGTGACAAACTGACTAAAAACTCCATGTTTTGTCTCTCTGCACTGTTGGTGGGAAAGAAAGAAAGGCGGGGAGGGGGAAGAAGGTGTTCTCTTAGTTATCATTATCCTCTTTTAATTCTGTTAATAATTTTTTCTTTATACCTTTCAAAGTTTTGAGCCTGTTTTGCCCTTAGAGTGCTTTCTCCTAAACATTATCTCACCCCATGAGCCTTTTATTTTCTTTTTCTTTCCCCCTCCGCTGCTCAACTATAGCAGAGGAGAATGAGTGAATGATTTTTCTTGAGTGCACTGGCATTTGGCCAGCGTCAAACCCCACAACAGCAGCAAATAAAAAAGGCATCTAATCTGATACTCATCTTCAAAGCCTTGTGGAAAGTACCCTGGATGTTCTACAATCCAGACCTTGGACCATGTGAACGGAGATTTATAACCATATAAAATACATTCACAAGTAGGTGTGCTGGAACTGACTTGTGCGCCAAGCAGGAAAAAGTGATAGTAGGATAGGACAGTAGGATAAAAGATACTTGTTCAGTGCATTTTCATGAAACCTCATTTTTAAAACTTATCCAAATTCAGGACTATTCTTCATAATTTGGGTCTATTTCAAGAAATATCTCTCAGTCTAAATAATTTGGACAAGAGATATTTAAGTGGTTTGAATGAAATATGAATGAACAATGTCAAAAAATATCTATCATTCTTGTATTTTTAGTCAGTAGTAATCTTGAGAGCTAAAAGTCACTTGAAGTCAGTAGTAACTGAAACCAGGAAATTATAGAGGAAATGCTTAAGCTGTCATAACTCTGGAGTTCATCTTCAGAACCTCTATATTAAACATTCATACATTACTTGCTCTAGAGGTCTTATGGGTCATGACTGCTCTTGCAGTTTCCAATCTGTCAGATGAACAGGTTTTCCACTGCTGGAAGTAATGATAAAATCTCACAGAGCCATGCTTTTTCATGATGTCCTTGAACAGTATAAAGTTACAGATTATGGGTATGGCTTCTCTAGAAACACTTTCCACGTATTTTGTCATGCTAGCCACACAGTTTGTTTACCAAAATAATTGTGATTTCATTATGTTACCAGTTTTGGTCCTTCAATAGCCTTCTGCAGTTATACACCCCTCACACATTTCACTCTGTCAATGATCCGGTGTTAATTTTACTCTTTTCTGAGATACCCTGTTGCCCTCCTCTCACGACCATTGCATCGCATTAGCAGAGGCTCTCTGCCATATACTTGTTTCAGAGGGTTGTTGCTGTTAGAAGTCCGGCAGCTCTCTGGCTTGACAGAATTCTTCTGGAGGCCAAGAATCCTCCCTGATGGACTTAGGTGTTCTTGTAAGGTACGATCTGCACGAATGCTCATGAAAGATGAGCTATTCTGTGGCAACCCTTGACTTCACCCTATGGAAAACGCATGGTAGCTATCCTTCAAGGAAATGGTATTTTAAAGCATTACATTCACCCCGGGTTAAGCTCACACGATGGTTCAAGTACCCGGTGAAGCCATGTTGTACCTTCCATCTCTTCTCCCCGACAGTACAGTCGGCTGGCAAAAAAACTGGCGCAGGGCCGTTTAATTCTCCCTCTCCTGAGGCATCTCTCAATGCAGCACATCACGCCTAACTCCTGCGGGACAGCCGTGCCCAGGCAGGCACGGCGCCGGCCGGCCTTCCCGGTGACTCCCGGGGGAGCTGAGGCAGCCCCAGGCTCGGGCCGCGCGAGGTGAACGCGAGGCGGCCGCCCCGCCCGGGGCCGGTGGGTCGGGCAGCCGGCCCCGGGCGCTGCCCCGAGCCGATCCCCGCGCCGGGCGGCAGCCGCCTCTCCGCGGAGCTCCGGCAAGGGGCGCTGGGCGGCGCGTTTGGAGTGCGGAGGGAGCGGGCTGCGGATCACCTGCAGCGGCGGGGGGGCCGGGAGCTCCGCCTCCCCTCCTCCCCCGGTTAATCGCATCCCCCTCCCCGCGGCAGGCACAGGCAGCCGGGCAGCGCTGTCAACCTGCTGCAGGCGCACGGGCACCCGCACCCCGCTCGCAGCCAGGGCCGGGCTGGGGCCGCCGGCTCCGCCGCCCTCGCACTTGCCCCAGCCCGGTGCGGCGCGGCCGTGAACCTCCTGCCGCCGCCGTCACCCCGCGGGGAGCGACCGCCGCCGCCCGCCCGGGCACCGGGAGCAGCGCCCGGCAGAAGGAGAGACAGGGGGAGCCATGGCCGAGGGGGGCGAGGGCGAGGACGAGATCCAGTTCCTGCGAACTGTAAGCGCCGCGCTTGCCTCCCTCACCTCCGCGCTGTGGCGGGGCAGGCGCCGGGGCCGGGGGCTGCGGGGGGCGACGCCCGGACCGGCCGGGGTGGGAGCCG
>VWPU01003229.1:0-32544 GCA_013398955.1 Callaeas wilsoni
TTATAAACGGTTGAGGGTTTCTTGAAATAAGTTGTTACTAAAGAATTATTTGTTACATTTAATGTTATAAATGGTTCGGAGTGTTAATTAGATAGAGTTGTTACTGTTAAAGATGGCGTAGTTATGATTAAGTGGCGTTACTGTTTCCTATTTAACTGTTGGTGGTTATAAAATTAGGAGGTTCCAGCCCCCCCCCCATAGGTTTAACCCTTTTGATGCATGATGTCCTCTAGCTTTTAAGTGGGTTGTTCCTCCTAGTGGGATGGGGATCTTTCTAGAATGTTCCAGNTCCCAACTGGACTAGACCAGGACCAACCAGACAACGCCACGCAGAAATGATTGGACAAGGATGCTCCTAGGAAACAAGCCAATCACTATGGAGAAAAGGAACCAATTGCGCGGAGGATCCAAAAGTGACCAATAAGGAGCTAAGGACAGTTTATAAAACCAGACTGGTGCTTTGCACCGGGTTCTTTTCCCTTGTCACATTGGCAGGGAAAGCACCCAGCGCCGTGCACACGCTGCTTGGGTCTGCTTTGCCATTTTGTTCTCAGCTGTTCTGTAATTAATAAATTGTTAAATCACAACGGCGTGAGACCGTCCTTCTCACATGCATCTATGTTTAGTATGCTCCTCAGAAATTAAATACTCTGTGCTCAAATGATGCTGCCTATAGAAGCCAAGACTTGCAGAAACATAGAAGTTTAGGATTAAGAATAATTTACCATATGACCTGCAATCTCTTTCTGATTACCCTGTTAATTTTAATATAAATGCCTATTTGTATTCTGAAAAAGATATTTCAATATTTGTGTTGTTTATAGCTGAAGTAGGGAAACACTTTATGAAAAGCAATTTGTTCAGTTTAATTCTTCAGTTGCCCACAAATGTGCCATACTCATCATTAAACTTATTTCATATTAAATATTATTGCTGAAAAAATGTTAGTATATAATTCTTGGTTTATAATACATTTCTAAGCACTTCACTGCACAGAACTCAGATTCTACAGTCTAAAATTATGTACAGATCACATGCCATCAATTCTGTCTCTATTTTACATAAGCAATTCAGCAATTACCCAAGCATTTTTCTGGGCAAATGTATAAGAACACATACATGAAGTGAATGTAAAAGTACTCACATACTGTCAACCTTAATGACAGTAGAAAGCCTCCACCAATATCTTTAGATAAAAGAATGTGATTCCACAAATTGAGTCGTCCAGAATCATTCTTTGGGATAAAACAGAGAGGCAAGAGTTTTTACAGGATTCACTGTAAAAACTGTCCTCAAGTAATAATGATTTCAAAAAACATACGAGCTGGAAAAAATTATGCCCTTAGCAAGGACCAAATTCCTACAAATACGCAAGCTATGTAAATGTATAGCTGAAAATTATATCCATAGGAAACTTTTAGACTAAAAGTGCATGAAATTCATAGAATGTTTTTCCCAGTTAATAGAGCCCACGTGGGAGGATTTGCCAGAACAAAAATAGACATCTACATTGAGAAAGTCTAGGTCTGAGATGCCCTCACTAGAATCTCATCGTACTCCACAGAGATGAGTGGCATTGATGGCTAAAGATTTGTTTAGTTTTTTATATATTTTTGATATATTTGTAGATTTGTAGATTTTTAATATATAGTTTTATGGTTTCTAGGAATTTTCCTGCCCTTTCTCACAATAAGCTAACCCTTACTAACATATTCTTGAAATTCTGTTTAGTCTTATTCTTAAGAAGAGACTTGCTGGCAAGGACATCTTGTTTTCCACCAGAACTTAACAGACATAACAAGAAATGGAGCAAAGAAGCCCCTGGACCACCTCCAAGGGGCTGACCCAAGGGTGGGTTACTGGGGCAACTGATTTCCTATTGGATGTACCTGCTACATAGACTAATTCATTAACCTTGTAAAAATTGTAGAAATCACATGTGCACAGAGCCATATTTGTGCATCTGAAAGCTTTCATTAAAGAGTTGCTTTTTATTTGACCACTTTAACACTGTTGAAAGTTTTGTCTTTTGATTTTAGGCAACAACATTACAATGGACTACAAATCTCACCCTAAAATGAGATGCACATAAAGCAAGTCAGATGCTTTATGTCCATTAGATGTAAGTGCACAAATTGCAAACATTGTAGATAAGATGAATCCTATCCCATATTAACAACAAAACTTGTGACCGTAAAAGCCCTTCTAAGTACCCTTCAGCAAGTAGAAACACATTTCTTGGATCATTTTATGGGTTCTGCTTGCCCACAAATAGAAACTTGCATGCCAGAGAAAAATACATTTTTGTAACGTGTTCAGATGGACTAAACAGGAAGAAGGCTTCAGATTTTTTCCTAGAGATAAATAAACTTAATTAGACTTCAGAGGAAGACTTTTAAACTTCTTTCTTATTAAGTGATATAAACTCCATTTATGGAAAAAGATTACATCTTCTAATGTAAAAAAATGTGGAAACAAGATGGTTTGGCATGCATTTCTTAACTCTGTTTCATCAAGCTTCTATTCTTTGTGTAAGTACTCAAGTTGCTACATGAGCATATCTTACACAAATAATGACTGTCATTAAACTGCTTATTTAAACAGTTGATTCAAGTGGAATATCATAGTTCTCTAGTCTGCCAGATAAGCACTCGGGAAATGTTGCTTTGCTATTTGATATGTTTCCCTTCTTTTAAATTCTAAAGAATCCCATGACTTGCATAATAAGCAGCTTTACATTTTAAACTCAATGAGCAGAGATACTGAAGCAAAGGAGAAATCTATCATTAAAAGAATAAACATCTCTGTTGACGCTTCATTGTTGAAAGGCTTTCTTGAATAAAATAAACATTTTATTTCTTTGAGACACAAGTGGATTTCCAAAACTCACAGTGGTCAGAAGAAAAAATGAGTTTGAGTCCGAGAAGCATGGAGTACCTCTGTAAAAGGAAACCCTGTCAACAAAGGATGTTCTGTTTCAAAGCACTATTGCAATGGAAATTAAAGACTGGCATTTTTACCCACATGAATTCACATCTCAGTCCACAAGTACCTTCATTGCATACTTAAATAAAAGGATACAAGGAGTTTATGAGCGAATAATAGATTAAACTGTTGATTAAATAAGGTGCTACAGTTTGGGACTGAAGATAGGTTGCTTTCAGCACTTGCTTCAACAATAGAATCACAGAGTGGTTTGGGTTGGAAGAGACCTCAAAACTCATCTTGTTCCAACCCCCCAGCCATGGGCAGGGACACCTTCCACTGCACCGGCTTGCTTAGAGCCCCATGCAGCCTGCCCTTGACCACTTCCAGGGATGAGGCATCCACAGATTCACTGAGCAACCTCTTCCAGTGTCTCACCACCCTCATAGGGAAGAATTTCTTCCTGCTATCCAATCTAAACCTGCCCTCTTCAGTTTGAAGCCATTCCCCCTTGTCCTATCACCTTGTAAAAGTCCCTCTCCTGATGTCTTGAAGCCCCTTTAGGTACTTGAAGGTGTTATCAGGTCTCCTCGGAGCCCGTTTTCATAGGAGAGGTGTTCCAATCTTCTGATCATTAAAAGAAAACAATAGAAAAATTGAGAGTAGGCCTAAAGAGCATTTGCACAGCAAGTCTACAGAGTGAGAAAATACTCCAAATGAGTAAACTTTAGCAGCAATCTGACATTTGAGTTACTTTCCTTTACTTGCCTACTGCAACGTCACTCTAACTATAATTTTTTTACATACATTTATATGACTGAGCAAGAGCTAGAGATAAAGATTCCAATTTCAGCCATTTCTTAGGGGGGAATGATCTTACGTTCATTTATAATTGTACTGTCATTGATTTACACCTGTAAATCAAGATATGAACTGCCCAAAATCCCAACAAATCAACACAAACAAACACACCCAAGAAAACAAACCTGCTGTGGTAGCAATAGGTCACAAACAAATCTTGAAGACAGATGCTTCTTTTGTAGCTGAAGGGAGCATTTATGACTCACTATGAAGCAAAAATGGTTTCTCAGTTCTCCACAGTCTCCATTGCATCACTTACTGAACATTTTCTGTGAAAATAATTCCTCCCTTTCTCAAATTTGGTGCAGTCTTTGCAAAATATCCATTTTTTAGAGAAATATAGTAAGTCAGAAAATGTTATTCTTGAAAAACATTAGTTCTAAACTAAAAAGCTGCCTGGCTGTCTCTTTTTCCTAGCTCTCCTTTACAGCCTTGGCTCTCTGGCTATATAACTGCACCAAAAGCAGTGACATAAAGGTAACAATCTCAGGGCCCTTACTTAGGCTTTAACTGCATTTTAAAGTAAAGAGTAGCAGGACAAGGTCTTGTGAGGAAATATTGCCCATGGTGAAGATTCCAAAGGCTTTGACTTGTAATTGAAATCTAAAATTAAAATCTTCACCTTGGGAGCAGCTTTGCCCAGGAGGAAAAGAATACTTACTTTTCAATGTGTTTATAAGCTGGTTATGCATGAATGGGGGTATGGAGGACTTTTCTGTTTACAATGACTTCTCCATAGGTATTGTCAATGTGCATGTAACAAACTCATTAAAGCTGTACTGAAATGTGAGTGCAGGACTAAATGTCTGTATTTTGTACCTGGAGAAAAAAGGTTTTTGAAGATCTTGGAGATCATTGAAACATTATTCAGCTTGAAATACTGGAGGAACAGTAGGAAGGACTTTATACGTATCTTTCATATGCAAAGTAGGACTTACGAGAGTATTCCAAGGAGCCCCGCGTGCTTAGCATTTGGATACAAAGTGGTGCAAGGTAACTATCATTCACCACCCAAGTAAATCACTTGGAGAACTAGCTTTAATCCAGTACTGGTATCATACAAGCGTCAAAGCAAAGATTTATTCTTTGAGTTTCACACATATAAATTTTAGAGGTCTTTTGCTATGTATAACCAACTCTTGTAATTCATCTCCTGCGTAGGTAAGCAAATCCATTCTCCAAAGCAGGAAAATGTCCCAAGTTTCTCTAAATTTGAAAGGTGTTGCTTTTAAACACATTCACCACAATTCCTTCTTCCCCAGCAGGTAATTTCTCAGAAGAATTTGGCTGACTTAATTGGTCTCACCTTTGAGTCTAGAGAAGCTCATCTTCGGAGTGTTTATACAGCAGTTGTAACGCAGAGACCATTATCCAGTCACTGTGTGATAGTTAGCCCAACTTCTAAGAGGCCTCAACTGTTTTCCTTCTTGAAGGAGCCAAATATTGTGGTATAACTTTAGAAAAATATCTTAATTAAATCTTGGGAAGTACAGAATACCCAGCAGACCACAAATGTATGACAAGATCAAAATAGAGTTTACACAAAAGACGAATTGTTAAAATTGTTGAAAATTGCATTTCAAAAGATGAAATAGTTGTAAAAGAGAAAGAATGTGAGTTCATGTTTCCCTTTTGTGGAAACATTTGTTTTTGTGAATCTGTTCACACAGTACTGTATAAGTTCAAACATTTCAACAAAGTTAAAACATCATTTTTACCATTGTGCATACACAAGACCAAAAAAACTGACTTCACAAATCTTTTGGGGCTGTGTTCAACTGTGTAAATTACACAGGTTTAGGGAATACAGGTAGTGGAAGCTTTCTTTTCCTAATAGATGGAGGTTTCAGAAAATTTATTTTCTGAAATAAATAAAGTGCACATTTCTCTTTACTAGCAAAACCCAATCTATTGTGAAACTGCAGCATTTTAAAAATAAGTAATAAATCTTTTATAATCACTGAATAAATGCAGGGATTTAATATTGAGTATTAATGTCTATTCCTTTTCTTTGTGTATGACCTAAAGACAGTACAATTCAAGGCACAACTTTATTACAGCTAAACAGTAAAATAAATCTTGGTAATGAGACTTTGCTTGAATCCTATTCTGAGTCATGTATTGAGATATAAGTGCTTCCCTGAAAGATTACCTTACAGTAAGTATTCATCCTCCTGGAACATAAATTCTGCAAATTATTTTCAGCTGGGCTAAAATGTAGCTCGATCAGCAAAGAATGAGCAGTTCAAAGAATGGAAAGGAGGGATGATTTTTAAAAAAAAAAAAAGTGGGCCTTGCAAATTTGCAATTAATATAATCACAGGGAATCTGCCTGGTACTGCCTGTTCATAATCTTGATCATCTTAGCAAGATTATATCCTTGGAACAACACTTGTGAGCTTGAAGAGAGAAGGCGACATCTCCACGGCAGCTACTAAGACAGAACTTTCACATATAACAAGAGAATAAGGAGCTTTTACTAGGTAAGTACATCCTTGTCTAGGGTAGAAAGGCACAGCAATCACAACGAAAGAGTCAGCTTGGAACGTGATAGACAAAGAAGGAAACTGCAACACCACTGGAGTTTTCATGAGTTGCCCAAACTGCAATTTACTCCAAAGAAAACATCATCTGCAAATGGTGAGCAAGGCACTGGTTTAAGCACACAGTCAGATTGAGTAGGCAGTTCCCCAGGATGAATCATCTTTACTGTTTTTTTCTGGGATAGGGCTGAATTTCTTCATAGTAGCTCTTATGGTGCTGTGTGTTGGATTTGTGACCAAAACAGCACTGATAACACAGGGATTTTTTAGCTATTGCTGAGCAGTACTTGCAGACTGTCAAGAGTGCCTTTTCTGCTTCTTTCCTCCTTTTTGCCCTTCCCATCTTCTCCAGCATCCTGCTGTGGGGGAAAGAGAGTGAGTGCTTTTGTGTGGCTTAGCTCTGTACCAGGTTTAAACTACAGAATTGTCTTACACTGAAGTTGATCAGATGAGTGATAACAATTTTAAACAAAAGGCTAATACAAATAGAATACTTTCAGTGCATTGCCTCTAGAGTGATTCAAAAAAAGTTAACCTCTTTTAACAAATATTATCAACTTGTATGGGTATCGTATCCAGTCCAGAGCAGTATGAATAGCAAGACACACCTGAGAAGAGTGTAAAACACAAGAAAAAGGCAGCCAATTGCAAAAGTAAAAGAGGAAGGGAAAATAATTTTAAAAATTCGCTGTGATGGTAGTATGATATATCACCCCAGAAGTGGCTTGTATTGTACCAAGGTCTGTACAAACTTTGCAGAAGAATTTTCCTACCCTATTTAAAATTACCAAATAATGAAGAGTACAAACAGGCAGAGGAAGAAGCAAGTAAATATTGTAATGACACAAAGGCACAGGAAATTTTTGTTAGGCTAGTCATGAAAGCCAGGTATGCAGATCAGCATGGTAATTTCTAACTTCTGAACACGAAAAGAATAGAGCCTCTCCTTCGAGTAGGAACACTACAATGTCAGTGACTACTTGGTGGTTGTAAAGCAACAGTGTTTCAGTACGACATGATTACTTACCACATCATATTTAAAATTTTCTACTAAAAATGAGTTACAGATGTACATTCCCAATTCCCACACATAGTTCTCACTGGGTCTCATCTGCACCACCTGCAGATACAAAGGATCCACAAAGGAGAAAAAATTCCTTTTCAGACAGAAAATACTGTCCTTAACACTTAAAAGACAGATAAACATACCAAGAAAATAACATTAGAATGTGAATCCAAGCAACTTCTTTGGAAAGCCTTTAGATTCCAACAAACCCCCTATGAACTTCCAGATTTCTGCAGCCTTTGAGAACCAGATGATAAACCACACAAATAAACAGTTGTGCTACCCACACCTATTGACTTTTCTAACTGTCCAACCTTTATTTAGTATTTCGACCAATTTTGAGTGACCCTCCAGATGTTCACTTATCTGCTTTGTCACATCCCATTCCTCTAACAAGAATTTTGGCTTCCAGAACTAAGGGATTGCTCCCAAGCGTACCTACAAGAAAAGGTCCTTACCACAAGCTAACTATTAAACCAAACCAGGAGTGTAGTAGCTGTCCTGATCCACAACAATGACAAAGACCTTCTGAAAACCAGAGACAGTTGAAAGTTTGTACCCAAATATGTTCCTGGACATGTTCACTTCACTGGTACTAAATACACTGTGTTTCAGCACTGTCTGAGTTGTCCAAGGAAGATACAGGACACTGTGTAACAAATAAGCAGGAAATTCTGTAAGAAGAAAGTAACTGAATTATAGTCATCAGGGTTTGTAGGGAAATGGGGAAATTCTTTCTTTTGAAGGAGGAAACAGACACAAAAATTTCTTGCAGCACATTCAGCCAAGCTTACTGAAGTGAGCATATGTTTTCCATACTCTTTCCTCAAAGAGCAGGGAGAGCCTGCCAGCAACGTTCTGAATTGATATTTTGTTTAACTACTACTTTACCATAAACTTATCAAAGCTTTTTATATTTACAGGAATAAGGTCAGGCCTTACTCACTGATGTAAATCCAGAAGCATCACCAAAACCTAGAGATACTGTTTATGCATGCAAATCCCAAACGTTCTTAATACTCACTTGTTTACCTAACTAAGGAATTTAAGTCCATACAAAGAAGGGGCAATTAAAAGCACAAAAGGAAAAAAAGATATTACATATGTAAAATAAATTATATAGGAGCTAATAATTTACAGAGTCAAGCTAAAATTAGGATTTAAATGGTCACTGAAATATTTATACAAGATTTTTTTTCTGTCCTTAGTGTACTATAAGAGATTTGAGAGCATTATGGCATTTGGGATTGCAGTTTTGTTCTTACAGCTATTAAAATATATAAGCAAAATTACTCGTGTAGCTATTAAGGACATTCTTGGGGGAAGTTATTTGAATTTCCATGTAGTCTGGCAACACATTTGTAACTATTTTATTTAGAACTCATGTTTCATGAAATATAGTTACAATTAAAAAGCTGTTTCATATTTAAATTTGACCATTTGTAATTTTTGTTTAAAAGATATTGAAGTTAAAATAATATAGAATAAGATTATTTCTATGTATCAAGGATAGTAGTATGATTGCAACTGATTTTTGTTTCTGTAGCAGTTTTTATTCCAGAATTGCAACATATTAATTACAGCTTCTGTTCAAAAAAGCCTTTGTCTCCAGGAAGACTGTTTAGCACATGTTTAGTGAGATTTATGCATGAGCTTAAATTTAACTTCCTGAACAGTGGTGTGGCTTTAGCACATAAGTAAGAGAGGTTTTTATTTTACAATTAATTAAACTTCACAGTGTCCCTGAGGTCTTCTAGACTCATGTCTCTTGAATGAATTTTGCTCTACTGTAATTCAGAGAAATGAAACACAGACAGATCAAGATACACATTTTTTCTTCATTTCGGGCAGATTTCAGATCTGGGATTTTTTCAGACTTAGGATTTCTCTGAAAAAAATTACTTAACTGTGCAAAAGTGGGAACACAAATCCAAATCTGAGGTTACTCAGATTTCCTGGTTCTTTCAGATTTGGCTCTAAAATTGCAGAAAATTACTTGGCTGTAGGAACATTAGCTCTCTGGTCGCAATGCCAGTAAGAGTCATTACAACTTCAAAAAGTCAGCAAACACATAACAAGAATGCCAAACATTACAAGAACATAAAGAGATGTAAAATTATGCTCTATGCTATCATTGTTACATGTGCTTCAGGAGCTTCCCTTTAGGTTATATTTACAAGTCTTGTGCAGAGTGATTTAACCAAGTAACATGTCTAAACCAGACAATTCCATTCCAGTACCAGGTACCCAGTAGAAACAAACCTGATCTCCTCTAGAGGTGGACTAACACATTAATCAAAGAATCATAGAAAAGTTTGTATCAAAAGTACTTTCAAAGGCTATCTAGTCCAACCTCACAACCATAAGCAGGAACATCTAGACCAGGTTGTTTAGAGCCCCCAACAATGAATCTGAGTCAACCTCCTAAATCTCATCAAATGGCGCTTCTTTTCCTTTTTCAAAATGTGATTTGAAGACTATTGCAGTAGATTGTAAGAAGGGTTGGATAGTGAGCAAAGGGAATGAAAAATCCACTCGCCAGCATTTGATCTGGTTGGTGATTGCCCAGCCCTCTAATTTATCAAGGCCTCTCTGCAGGGTCTCTCTGCCCCTGAGGAAGTTGACAGCTCCTCGCAATTTAGTGTCATCAGCAAATTTACCTTCAAGTCCTGCATCCAAGTTGGTAGAAGTTGTTGAAGAGCACAGGGTGGAGGATAGAGCCCTGTAACCCCACTAGTGACTGGACACCAACCTGATGTCACCCCATTCCCTCTATGCATATGGAAGGTTTCTCAAAGGGAAATCAACTCTGTTGGAAAAATCCTGCTGATGATAAGCAGGAAATAAGTAATGTAATAGTAATCGACCCATTGTCGTGAATGAGGGCACGGACTCTTGCTTCTTCCTAAGAGAATCAAGTTTATTGCCATCAAGCAAGGCCTTATATACTGTACAATTAGGTAAGGCTTTTATACTGTGCTAAAAATACTCTGGCTAAAATTATACTTGTTAACATTCTTGTGAACTAAAACAAACACACATTGGCAGCATGCCACCTCCTGTGTTCCTCTCCAAGCATCCTCTTGACCAGTCAGCACTCTGATCATGCAGTGTCCACATGCAGGTTAAATAACTTGGTTTTAATCTTCATGTCAGCTTTACATTTTCCAAAGTGCTTTTTGTGAACAGAAGTGAACAGAAGTGAACAAAGGCCCTTTATCCTTTAAGATTTTTCTTGTCTCCTACAACCCATGGCACTTAAGCACTTTGAATCAAGTATATTTGTACATCCACTTTTCAAACACACTGGAAAAGTGGTGATAATTCCTATTTTCTTCAGGATTAACAAACACCATGAGGTAGGAACCAGGCAGAAGAGAGGAGAGGGATTTCTGACAAACTCTACCAACAGTTCCTTACTGATCTAACTGTTCTGAATACAGGCTTGTTACCCAGTGCTAAGCATCAATACACACCAAGGTATTTTCTCTTCTTATTCTAGTTTGCACAAAGGAGGGAGGCAATTGGTAACCCACAAAACTTTACACTAACTCATCAAAACTTTACACTATTCATACATCTCAACAAACTTTACACTATTTATACATCTCAACAAACAGAGGCATCGGCATTCATTGGTTACAGATTATATAACTTTTTCATTACTTAATACTCAAACCTCTATTTGCTTATTGTATCTCTTTGTTCTAATTAGTCCTCACATGCAGTTCTTTCCTCCACTTGAGACAGGCGCCCATTTTTAGTAGGTGGTCAACCAGTCAGTCACCACAATCTCCCACTGCTGTAATTATCTTTTCCCCAGTTACTACTCAGTTCTGCTCACTTCATTCCTGGTGGCTCTCATCCAGACAGCCCATTCATCTTGGAATTCACTTCCCTGTTTCATAAAAACAGAATTAGCCAAGCAATTGCTTAATCACCTCTGCCTAGCTGTAACTACTGATTAACAACAACAATAACAAAAATTGCAAATTTTTATTCAAGTCTTGAGGGCTCAGACCTTGAGGGCTTGATATCACAAGCACTGGGAGTACCACAGAGCACTCATTCAGTGCAACACCTAATGCATAAATTTGTTGAAAAGCACTAGAGGTTTTGTCATTTCAAACCACAACTCCTGGCTGTTCCAGGAGCACAAAGGACTGGTGGAAGAAGGGAGCAAGGAGCACAGCGCAGTATTTATTAAGCTAACATCTCGATTCTGTCCCGATTTAAATTCCTCATTTCAGAACTTAGCCTCAAGCAATGTGTCTTTACTTTTCTCATACTGGAGTAAGAACAACATAGATAATAACCATTTCTGCAGAAAATCTCATTTCCCAAAGTAGAATGCAAGTCACCTTGCCCGGCCCCCACTAGCACTCACAGTTTGAAACTCCGTCTGCTCTAAATATAATAAAACTTGGAAAACATGGACTTTCTGTGAATCTGGCAGCCACATTTCTCCACTCAAAAAGGTAACATGATTTTGAAAAGACAGTTATTTCTCTAAATATAGTATTCAAAGAGGGTACTTGAGAGGTACTTTCCATTCAGGATATAGTTCTGGTGCATCTGGCAATGAAAGGTGAACTAGAGATTAGCATTAACTCTGGTTTGTCACTGGTATCTCTGAATGTGACAGATTTAATGCTTTCCCATGACATGAGCACACAAGTCTACAGGTTCTCAGAGATGGCAGCCTGCCTTCTGAACGTCTCAAAACAGCGTTAGATCTGAAGGGAAAAGATGATACAGACCATTCTCACCTCTTTCAATACTTCTTCAGTACTTTGAAAAAGAGACAAATTGAAGACCAAAATGCCAGCTGGAGAGACCTGTACATTGATGAAGTTATTGAGTCTGGGTTTTGTGGATTTTTGGTTATTTTCCAGGTGTCTAGTGCCCTGGTTGAGTAACTGAAGAGCAATCCAAATGCCCTGACACCCCAATCTTAGATGCTGCCATGAAAATCCTATTGTATTTCAGATACTTTAACTGGCTACAGAAAGTCAGAAGCTGCTCTGCTTTGTGACAACAGCAAAACATTATTTTGCAATAAACTTAATAAAGGCATAATAAAACCATTACTAATACATTAATTATAATTAAATTACCAGTATTAGTATTGAAAACTTGGCATTGGATGTTATTTCTTATGCTATTATCAATAATAATAAATATTTAGCTTTATAAAGCTGCACACTGGCAGAAGATCCTTTCTTAAATATTTGTTTTGCTTGACATCAAAAGCAGGAAGTCTAAATTTTTTCCCACCAAGAACATCCTGGAAACCCTCTCTGGGAATTGTAGCCCCCTCAGAAATACCACACTCCATCACAGAACACTTACTTAAAACACTAGGAAGAACATGAGGCTGACACAATGTATGAGAACATTCTTGCAGTCTGCCCAGCTTGCTCTTCTGTAAGTCATTTGCCATCTTGCCAAGGCATTCATTCCACCTTTCACACCATTATACATAATGAGAAGATGTATTATTTTTGTTTGAACACTGTGATCAGCATGCTTTTGCAGAGTACACATTGATCCTGTTAGATTTATGTTCACGGAGGTGTCTTGAACTAATGTGAGCTGGCAGATGATGCCCTCAGTGACCAGGAGGTTGTCCTAAATACTGCAGTCAAATAGTAGGCATGATGACAATGTGGCATGTATATTTTTTTTCTAAATTGAATTAAGTCCAGGTTGGCCAGAGCTCTGAGCAACCTGGTCCAGTGGCAGGGAGGTTGGAATGAGAAGATCTTGAAGGTCACTTCCAATTCAAACCATTCTATGATTCTATGAAAATAATGTCTTTTTACCAAGCCAGTCACAAAGACAGGAAGGCCCCTTAGCAGCAGGAAACTTCTCCGTGGAATTCTAGCAGACTGAAAAAAATGTGTTCAATTATCCATCCATTAAATGAAAAGAAAGGACAAAAGAATGAAACAATAGTTCTTTCTTGCCATGAACTGTAAAAAGATGAGGGGAAGCAGCCTTGTGGCCATATACTGCACTGTCCTAGGAGCTAATGCCGTCTTGCAATCCTAAAAGGTGGTGGAGCCTGTTATGGAGGTACCACTTCTGAAGTATGACAGGTAAGATGCATATTCATGAAAGATTGAGGAACACTGGGAGGAAATGTTGCTGCAAGTTCAGCTTGGCTGTATCATTCCTCTGCCTCCATCAATGGCACTGCAGGAGATGTAACACTAAGCTTTGGTCTGCTCTGGTATGTCCATTCTTATGTTCAAGATTACACACTTTCAGGATTTTTTAGCAGGGATTTCATTTTCCTGAAGTGCTTTTCTCTTTCTTTTTTTGAATAGTGAGACTCATCAGACTGCTGCCAGCTAATGTTTTTCTGTCTCTCAGTGATCCATCAGCTGATATTCTTTCCTGAAACCATTTCAAAGTATCTGAAATATATGCCTAGGCTTTATAGGCATTTCATCTTTCAAATCTGGCTTCTATATTACCTATAGTTTTTGAAAAGCTACTTTCGACTATTATTTCTTCTGTTATTTTTAATAGAGGCTACTTCTGTACAGCAAGTTTTTGAACTCACGCTTATTAGATGGTTATCTTCTGGGATATCTGCACAGATGTTTGAGGAAAGACCTCCCTGGAAGCTGTAAGGCATATTCAGTCCCCATGGATATTTCATCTGTTTCAGTACATAACAGGTAGCTCTGAGATGGAAAGCAGGTGAAGATGGTTTTGAAAAGCTGCATCTCCTTCTCCAGGCAGCAGGCTCTCTAAATCCCTGCGGAAGGGAACAGCAAGACGTCAAACCTGCAGCAGTTAAACTCACCCAAGCTTTCAGTCACAGCCCTCTTTTAGGAAGCCTCACTCTTACATCCTAGAAAAGGTCACGTATTTAAAGGGATATGAAAGAAAATTGTTGTTGCTGCCTAATTTTCAAGGCTATGAGCAAAAGGTTTCTCAGGTGCCTTGAAGAAAATGTCAAGGTACAGAGAATTTTTTTTCCTAAAAACCTTTTTGCCCAGATGAAAGTTTACTGCTCTCAGCCTGCAGTGAAAACAAAAATAATGTACATCCTTTAACAACCCCAAGGCACAACGAGGGAAAAAAATAGAAATAATTCACAGCAAGGTTAGACAAACATAACACAAACATTACAATAATGTAATATAACAGGTATAAGAAAGAAAAATTGATGGATTAGATAGGACTGGATCAACATGTGACACCAACGTGGCCTGACCCTTAGAGCAGAGGTGTACAAACAGCAAATTACTGCCAAAAGCAGCTTGTGGTTGACTGCCGGGAACAGTTAATTTGCCAGAGTGGAAGAGGAGGGGTCAGGCGAGATTCATGTGTGGGAGAAGACAATACATGCCTGTTTCTGGGAGGTACAGTGCTAGCCAAACAGAGCTGGCAGGCAACTTCAGGGTGCATTCCTCGACATGATTCAGAGATGTTTGAATGGCACAGATGATGTCTGAGGCATGTTGGAGAAGGAAAATAAACCCAAAATTTTCTGCACACAGATAATGAAGACAATAGCCTACATTGGAGTGGGCCAAGGGTAATGACTGTGAAATGATACATATTACATGAGGTGACTGGTTTTTGCACACACAGTATGTGTGGACAAATTCCCATGGGAACAAGAAAATGCTGAGCATGTCCCACCATTACTGTTTGCTATATTCAGTATCAGGTAGCAGTAAAGAGCTTGATGTTATATCTGAGAACAGATAACTACCTATGACATTTTGGGTCAGATGGGAGATGCACGGTAAAAGTACTTGTCCTATACACAGAAACAGCAGATGGTCAGTGGATTGCAAAGAATTACTTCAGCGATGTCTGAGAGAAAGTTATTTGGAAAGAAAGTCATTATCACGCAGTCACAGTAAAAGTTTGTGCTGTATCCCAAAGTGAAGAGAGCAAAGAGGATCCCTAAAGACATTTCAAATACCATTCATGCATTATTCATTAGTCTGATGTCATAGATTTATGAGCCCCGTAAGTGGATATCACACTCCAGTTGGTCTTTGGAGCTGGTCGCAAGGTAACATAGTGTCAACACTGCTCAGCACTTACATCATTGCCTTTAAGATGGATATAATATAAGGATCTATATAAGAAGGATCCTTACTTAGTCAGAAAAAAGTTTTAAATGTTAGAAGACAGCCAGTAAAAGTATGTCTTTCCCTATATGCTTAACTGTTTTAATTAAAGAAGTTGTGTTTCTCTATGGTGAAGCTGATATAGTCACACATACTCGAACGACACTGCTTAGAGGAATAAAAATTCACTTCCCCTAAGAGAAAGTCCTCCTGTGAGTCAAGTTAGTCTGTAATAAATTTAGAATTTATCAGATGCCCTAAGAGTTGGCAGTTTTGTTAGTAAGTAAGAAATTTCCTGGAGATTATGATGTTGGGAACCTAATTGTAACAAAATGTAATTAAAAAACTATGTATTATAGGGTGTTGTTAGATACTTATCAACATTTCCATTACAATATTATTTCATTCTTGTTGGAGGTTAGGATCTTTCCTTTTTTTTCTTTCTCTCAGGGAATTTTTCTCCCATTTGTTGCATAAGAGATGGGATGACGATACTTAAGAGAGACAAAAGATGTGGCCAGTATGGGGAGGAGAGGGGAAGGAGTGCAGCTGGCTGCAATCTCTTAGCTGAGGAGTGAGCTTTGTGACTGGGTGATTTTCTCTTGGAAAGTGTTGAGATACTGCGAGACATGGCTGGGGGTCAGGGCTGGGCTCAGCTCGCTCTGTCTCTCTCTCTGGGATCGGAGGGCAGATGGTTGTGGTCTTGGTGCTGGACTGCTGCTGCGGGGACGATTCACTGCCACCATGGAGTTTTGTCCTTAACTGCTTCTCCTACTGTGGGTGAGCCTTTGCTCACAAGAGCGGCTGTTGAACTGGGACCGTTTCAACATCCAACCTCACCAGGAGGGACCCTCACCATCTGCTTGGGTGCCTCAGGGGAAACCTGGGGCCTGACCCCATCCACTCTCTGGAGGGAGTACCTCCTGGCTGCTTGCAGGACCCCAGCTGCTGCTGCCGCCATCCCCAAGACATAGGGAGATATGAGAGCCAGGGGAAAACACAAAACAACCTCCTTCCTCTACCTTCTCTCTCCTCCCAGGGCTGCCCAGTCCCCACTGTTTTCTGCCACTGCTTCAGGGGTTTTTGCTACCCTTTAACTCAACACCTGGCATTTGCCTGGATCTCTGCTCCTCCTGCCATGCCTTTGGGGTTTTTGCTACACTTTGTTTGCCACCCTGGCTCTGCTCGCCTCTGCTGTTGCAGCCCGCTGCTCCAAGGCCACTGCTACAGTCCAGCTCGCCACCCAGAGTGGCACTGAGACCGCCTGCTCCCCGCGAGTTTTGGAAAGGGAGCCACCTCCTCTCTTTCCCTGCCGCCTGAGCCACCATTGCCAGGGGCAAGGCAGCTGAGCTCGAGCCAGAGCGCCCCCTGCAGCTACGGGGGAATCATCGCACCTGCCCAGCCGGGAGCCACCAGTGCCCCTGCCGGCTGTGGCCAGAACTGCACCAAAGGGGAAAGTGCCTGTGGCCGAGAGAAGGCTGCTACAGAGCCAGGTTTGTGGCTCTGTTTTGTTTGTTGCTTCTGCTGCTGTTCTTGTTTGTTTGCCTTGATAGATATAGATAGAGATATTTGCTAGCAATGAACTGCTACTCCTTATCCCATATCTTTGCCTGAAAGCCCAGTAATTTCAAAGTTATAATAATTTGGAGGGAAGTGGGTCATATTTTCCATTGGAAGGTTCCTGCCTTCCTTGGCAGACATCCATCTTTTAAGCCAAGACAATTCTACATTCTTTGGCTTTAAAGCTGGTTTTGATTATAGCAGCCCTATAATTTTTGTGCTATGTGAGACTTTAAACTGTGACATCCTATAAATACATGTGAGAAAGACAAACTTCCAATATTTAGTTTTTACTTGATAAAGGAGACATCAAACAGACATAGAAAACAAGAACTTTGATGAGGTAATCTACTTGACTTCCAAGTACAAAAAAAAAAGAGACTAACCCATTACCTTTGACACTCAGGCTACCTTGTTATAGAGATGGAATAAAAGTCTTCTAAATCTGACTTCAGCACGTTGCAAAAACCCACTACTCAGATAGGAACTCACAGTAAGAAGGAATCACAGGAACAGAAATGCCTAGTTTGGTATCATGTTTTCAAGTAATTTTGCCAATAATTGTTAATAGGATTAGAATACATTCTCATTAGGAGGTGTTTGAGCACCGTATTTTCAAAGGGTGGTACTTTCTGTCTTTTCTTACTGAATTTTCCTCTTCATTTTTTTCCCAGGACTTGAAAATGATCCTACAAGGAGTTACTGACAAATGATACTTGTTATCTAAAGTGGCTAGGAGAAGCATGTCCTCCTCACAGCATGTGAAAGCATATTATACTGATATGCTAGAGAGAGCCAGAAGCCAAACTAAAATTTTCTCACACGGCCTATGGAGTCTGACATGATAATATTTTAATTACAAAACTGAAATTCAGGCTATGTTGGCTGAAAGGCTTCCCAGAGCTCACCAGTCATTCTGAGTTCATTTCTTTTTTTGAAGGAGAAGCCACAGAAATCAGAAGAAACTTCTGAGGCTGCTCAGTTTTGACCCATGCCAAGTTCACCTTGAGGGCACAAGCACTGATTAGCTGGAGGGAGGAGAGGAAGAGGAGTGGCACTACTACTGGACTCTGCTGAAATTCCCCAGTAGGAAGCAAAATTGAGAGAAAATGGGAAGCCGTCCACCACTGTCATATCCTGTTTCAGCAATTCACTGGGAATGATGCCTCTTAAAATGTGTGCTATAAGCCTCAAAGCAACTAATTGATGGAAATTTCTCTCTGCATCTTCATCTACTGTGGCCACCCAAGATGCTGTGAAATTAGTAAAGACGTAACAGAGAAAAAAGCAACTAAAGTCAGAAGCATGAAGATACAGGCTTTTCTGTGAACGTTCCTTGTGAATATTAATTTACCAACAAGAGACTCTGAGAGATTATTTCAACGTGTAGAGAATTGGGACAAAAAGTACACTAGAGTATCATGCATGGCTTCAGAGAAGTTGTGTGTGTGAAAAGGAACTGCTCTGAGCATGAGGCAGCAGTGAAGAGGGGCATCTTCTCTGTGAATGAAATTCATGTCTGGAAAACCACTCTCCTCTGATATTATGGGGCCCAGGCACACCCTCCCGTCTGGAGGGAGGCTGACTCCAAGGATCAGCAAGTTCCATCACCTGAAGTTCTTCTAGACCTATTTCCCCTTCCTACAAAACCAAAGATATTCTTTCCCAGGCAAGTATTAACAGATATTTCACATCAACTTCCTTTCAGTTTCTCATAGGCCAACTAAGAAAATTCTGAGACATGACCTAAATCAGCGATTAAGCTTCATGCTGTCTGTATGGCTTTGTAGTAGGCTCATATGGCAAAAGCAGGCTACACATAACAGAAAGTAATGTAATTTAAGCTTTTATTTAGATCTTAATAACCAGATAGGGAACTTTGTCCCTTGAGAGGGTCTGCTGCACACCTAGATAGTTATTCCACTAAGCCAAACTAGTGGAAGAAATCTCTTTAGAACTCCAGTCAGAGGCAGAGTAATAATTATCCTTAATGTGTGTGAAGAGTGGAGGAGAGCAGACACTGAGTCTCACTGGTATGCTGGACTGGCCTGCTCCTGTTATACTCATCAAAAATTTGGAAGAGATTTATCCTTTTAATTCAAATTCTGCTTTAATGTATGAGGATAGGACTGAGGACTCGTCACATATTCCTCTTTGACACAGTCTAGACTCCTGACATAAAGGCTTAATCCAGCAACATATGCCTATAAGAAAGTACATTCAATGGCCAGAGACTACTGCCATTTCTAGTTCAGGCTAACTCCTCTGCTTTAGGAGAGTCTAAAGTACCTTTGCCTTATTCAGATTAAGAAATCTTCTGCCTTCTCACTGCTTCCAGTCTAAAACTCTTTTGTGAGCATACTGTAACTGAGAACTAAGGCCAGGTGTTTATAAATGTTCATGATAAATGATAATAAACATTGAGGATTATTGCACCTGGATTTGCTGACATACATGTGCAATTAACAACTACAACTAGTGAAAACTTCACTGTTCCTCCTGATTCCAGTTTTGTCATCTAATGCCATGAAAAAACATGGATTATTTTTTCCATTGAGGAGATTCGTAATGTTGCACATTATTCCATTAGCGACTGAGGGACTATTTTTTCAAAGAAAAAGTGAAAGAGACTTCAGACATTAAAAGAATAGAAGGATGAGAAAAGGACATGGTGACATCTTAAGATGATGAAAATGTCTTTTCTAACTGTTTTTGAGTTGAACTTCACACATGCCAGTTTCATTTTCCTTTCTAAGACAACTAACAGCTCTTCTAGCATTTGTGATGACACATGGATATAGACAGGAATCTCTCCTGAGCTCCCTGAATGCTTTAAAAGCCCAGAAGACTGCATTTAAAGTAATTAACCAGAGCACTTGCCTTCAATGTATATACACCACCTTGCAAATTGCCAGTACTACGGAATACTCATGTCAAGTCATACAGGACCAAAATTGTACTAAACTTGACAACTGTCACACTGACATCACGTATGTTCTGAAATAACCCTTGGTCAAAGCCTCAGAACTACAAGTGCATAAATTTTCTTGTAACAAATCCATCATTTATTTTGTTTGTTGCCCAGAACTAAGACTGGCAAACCAAGCCGAAGTTTCTCTCTGATGCAATTACTTGCTGATATTGTGCCAAGTTCAGACTAATGGTTTTCATGCATCAGTAAATGTATTTGAAGTGGGAATCCTACAGCAGATTTTGTACTAACTTGAATAGATTTTTATTACTAAGTTTTTCATAAAAGGCCCACTTCTCAGCTCATAAGTATTTGAAATATATAAGTTTGTCCTTCAACTTCCCAGGAAGTGCCATATTAGCTGTTGAGGTTTTTTCAAGATTAAATTGATAAAACAAGGGCTTAGTAATGGCCCTCCAAATGACCCTCCAAATGAGATAAAGGTCTCATTTTCTGTCTGACATTAGTTTCAGCTGATTTATTTCTCCACACTGGCTACTTGTGTGTATGTGTACATATGTGTGTATATATATATAGATAGATATCATTGTAAGTTCATGTGGCTTTATCACATGAAGGAAGATAACAGATCATTACAATTTTGTATGACCTGTCACTAAGGAATCTAAATGGTGCTCCAGCCTTGCCCAGCCTTTCCTCATCTCCTCATTTTCTCCTGCAAAAAATGAAGCAACTCTATAATAACCAGGGCGGGGGTGCGGCAAGGGGGCGTTTGCACAAGATCCCCATTTTAGGCATTAAGCTAAATAGAAGGGGGCTTAGTGGAGACACGACAGTGTACTCCAAGAGATAGAAAGAAGCCTAAATGTGAATACAGATCTATGACATATGTCTTTCTTATGCCAACAAAATAAAGGCCTGTATTTTGAATGTCTTCCTTGAATCTGTAAATCCAGATTCCCCACCCAAAGCACTCTATAAGCAGTTTAAACCTAGAGTAGGCTAGAGAGTTGAAAGAAAGTGAGACTTCTGCTCCAATGCAGGCTTCCTTCTGTTAGAGGTTTAGAGGTTTAAGGGTTTAGAGGAAGAACCTGGGATTGAGGGTGTGGGCTGTCTAATCTTTCATTACAAAGTCTAGTTACAAATATGTTTTGGATCTTCATTTCCCAGCTTTCTTCTAGGCATCTAGGACATGAGAAACTTAGCATTTATGCACACATCACAGCTTTTTTATTTGTTAATGAATATTACTGTTCAATTTTATTTTCTAGCTCAATGGAAGCTATCATGTCTGGGGATTTGGTGAGGAGTATTTTTTAGTTCTTCTAAAATGTAAACCATAAAGTTTTTATATCAATATAACTGCATCCACACATGGGAGTATTAAAGAAAGTAAACTTTTTTTTTCCTTTTAATCTATGCCAGGAGAACCAAAAAGTCCAAAACCACATGCAGAGAAACCATGAAGGCAGAGACACCTTGTAATAGGCTGTTTTCCATGGTTGTATTCTGCCTGGAACAAGCTCCCTTCTAATCCGAAATAGTCCAAGCCTATTGACTGCCAGGGGACACTACAAGAAGCCTGTATTTGTGCAGAATGTGGTAGAGGATAGGTATTACCTCTGTGTGTGGGAGCAGCACTTTGATTTCTGGCAGAGGGCTGGTTTCTGCTTGCTGCTGCGGTAAGCTGCTATTTAATTTCACAGTGAATTGTGTCACAGCTCTGTTTTTCTTTGCACTCTAAATCCTAGTAAATTGCCAAACACAATATATGTTTGCTTTAAACAACCTGCTCTCATTGTCCATTGATGGGCAAAATTCTAACCTACTAAAATGAGGGTAATCCACTAAAATCATTTTACCCCGTGCACGCAGCAGTGCATCAACAGCTTATGTAAAGTATCAGCCTCTCTCTTTCATACTTAAATGGCCTGAGATTCACATAAACTGAATATATCTATTTTTAATACATATATCCCCACAGAGCCCTGTCTGGTAGGCAGTGGATATAGTGACACCCATTTTAAAGATTAAAAATTCTGACACAAACACGCTATGGGCCAAACAAACTGTGCCTAATAAGATTTTCAGGAAGTCTTGCATGCCTCTTCAGAGGCTTCAAACAGTTACAATCTGGCCCCTCTCCACTAAGTCACTCTTTTTGTTTTTTCCTGCATGCATTTCCCTACCACGGGTGGAGAAGTCTGAAGCAAAGCCCAAAACATTTTCCAGAATGCAGGAGTATTTTGTATTTTAGAAAGAGGATAAAAAACTTACTGGATAAGAAACATCATCATACCAAGAATGAAGTATAGCAAGCCTCTAAGTCATATATAATATATTGGCAGTTGTTCAAGGTTATTAACACACACCAAGTTATTCACCCAAGGAGAGACAGTAGCTGGCAAAAGTGCAGTTATACAGATTACAAGAAACCCAGATGCACAAAATTGTCTAAGCTGTAAGAAAACTCCATTCTCACTCATTCTACCTCAGTGGTTGTTGAATCTGCTGAGGCTGAGAAGAGACTGATCATTTTATCATAGTTTCTTCTTACTATGACTTACACAAGCTGATTTTCACAACAGCATTTTTCCTATCAGCTCTGAAATTTCTCTTATAAAATCTCTACTGATCATTTTCTGCTTTGCTTCTTGTCTGAATTTTTCCAATTTCTGACTGACAGTTACATTATTCCACTGACTGGCATATGAACATTTATTTACATGCTTAAACTTTTATGTAAGTGCTTAAAATGTGCCACATGGTCATCAGCCTGGACTGGTGTTTCGCATACTCTATCTCTTGTGCATTCCTTTTCTTAGTCAAATTTTAGAAGTCATTTTAAAATGGGGTAATTAGAACTACAGGCATACCACATCTTTAAACAGTCACATAATAATGCTCTGCTTTGCTCTCACTTCCGTGTGATTCTTGAGACTGAGCTTGATCTTTTGATTATCAAGCAGCAATATTCTTAACTTCACTTTTATCCTGTGAAATGCTCAACTAAGCACAAAAAACATTTTTCATAGAGGGCTTCCTGGCATTAGGATTTTTTTCAGATGGATCAGGGCCTTGAGCTCTCTCTTTAGTAGCCAGGCAAGCACAGAAAATTGAGGTTTGGAGGTGCAAATATATCCTCACAGATATAATGGATGTTTTGAGACCACATTCGGTTCACATTAAAATGTTTGATCCCTCAACTGACATTACTTTTCATGACACAAAATAATCCAATGTAAGGACTTAATTCAGTGGGGTTCTGATTGAATGGAAAATATGTGACCTATTAAAAACTGATAATTTCTTTCTAAAAGAAAATATGTCTTCACCATCTCCATTAGATTACACAATGTTCACAGCCATAGGTATATCTTACATAAATTACTGATGGTCCAAACAACATATGGCTTAGTTTGAATATTTGATAAAGCTCTGTCATGGGATTTAACTTTAAGGCAGTCTTAATTCCACCTGAAAGGCCCCCAAGACTACTTCCCCAAAAACAAATCAAAATCAAAGAAAGGCTTGGATGGAATCCAGACAACCCATTATAATTCAGAATTCAAAAAGCAATATCAGAAGGAATGGTCTAAAGTCACAGGAAAGGACAGAAATAACACAAGAAAGCTTTTTCTCACCCTCTCTGTGTTATTTCATTTGTGTATTTTGTAAATTATAAGGGAAACAGTAGACCACAGATATTTTCTGTGGATTAAAACAACATATGCTGTTCAAGAAGAAGAGTCTCTTGCAGGCTTTGTATTTAGGAAAATGAAACATAATCTATGATTACTATTCTCAGCAGAAGATATAAAAATGGTCTTACCTGTTGTCAGGTATTCCCTTAAGGTAGTCTGAGATTAACAGAAATAGGGTATGAAAGCTCATCTACCCATTAAGCTCTTATTCAGGTTCTCGTAGCAAAGTACCTTTTGAAAATACCACATAAATGATCATCAGATATGAAAGATTTCTTCTACGTTTCAGCTCCTGAACTTTCCTTGTATATATATAAAAATTCTCTGAAAGCCTGTCCATGTTTCCTCTGAAATGGTTAACAGGAACATTAATATTGTAGATTTTACATTTTCCTTGTAAAAGTGTCATTCTGAAGATGCACATGGAAGAATCCCACACTGTTGCACTACCTGACTATCACCTAGGTTGACTGATCTTTCCATGTGTCTTTATTTATCTAACCTTGCTTTGTCTTCCTTAGTGAAAAGCTTTGGCACTGGCCAAAGTGTCCTAAATCCCAATGTTGCAATTAACTTCCTTCAAGATTTGTCTTGTAAATATGTTATTAAGGTCTTTTTAATGTAGATTTTTGTTGCTGCCACTTGTTAGTGGCCTGTATTTGTCTATTTTCTTACCCACATTGCCTAGGAGGGGAAAAAAAATATAGGTGCCTAATATTTTATTTCAAAATAAGATTCAGATCATCTAGGCTTCCTTTTTAGCTCTGTGGACAGAGGGCCTCAGAGCACTCCAGTTTTGTCATTTATTTTGTATTTGTAAATCCTACTCTGAGTGTAAGGGGATTATGAGAACTGCAGGGGACAAGGGAATAATAATCCTTACCGATATTTCCTTTGAAAAGCAGACTTTGAGTTCCCTAACGGTAAATCTTTCCAGCAGATTAGTCACAGAGACTCACTGCGAGAACATCATATCTCTGCTGACGTTAAAAGTCTCCTTTAAACATACTTACAAACATTTATTTCATTTATGAAACAGCTGTTTTTCAATTGGTGTTGTTCTGCTTATTGATTACTGAGAAAAGTCATTAAAGTTTTCATTCGCAGGCATTGAAGGTTATAAAAGATTTTCTTTCATTCATTAAGTAGCTGCAGGAAAATGGCCTTTTCCACACACTAGTCAAAATATGGAACTGTTTCACTGCTTAAATTGCATTAAAGGAGAACTCAAGAAAGGCCTGGTTTGGGGGCTTTTCCCCAAATCATAAAAACATATGAGACAAAGAAAGTAGAAGAGAATTTTTCAGAAGGCAATATGCATCAGATAACTTCATCAAACACTTGATTTAGGTACAGCATTTAATAGGCCAAAGAAAAGTGTCACAAGCAGTGTTTTAATTAGGTCCTGGCCAGAATAAAGTAATGCCTTGATTCTCTAACACTAAAAATGTTGTTGGAGAGTTTTTTTATTTTTCCCGGAAAAACAAGGAAAAGTTTCGGTGACACCATGGCAGCTACTTGGGATGGCATGAAAAAGAGGAGCTATACCATCACTTGTCCAATCAAGTATGGCCGGAAAAGGAAAGGTATTTCTTCCTAAATACAGAAAAATAAAATACATAAATTGTAGTATTATAAGACAAAAGAGATGGTTAATCCCAATAACATTCATGTTATTTTCATCAGCCTTTTAAGCAAACTACGAGGCATAAAATTCGTTGTTAAACAGGCACTTGTTATCAAACCAACCTGAGACCAAATTCTAAAAGCACTTTAATAAGATTATTTCACTGTGGAGACAGACCAGGGAACACGTGTTGGAGATTGAAATGTTTTCATTTATGACTTAGACATCTTCATGAAAGATTTTTGCCTATTATAGCAAAACTGTATACAAGCTGCAGAAAATACTACCATGCCCTGTCTAAGGCCCTGGACTGCAGGTTGATGGAGATAAGAAAAAGTGACTCAGGTGTGGGCTGGGGGGAAAAAAAATACATTCACACAGGGATCAAGATTAGCACCTTAGAGGTGGAGACCACAGCCCCGGGGCTGTCAGCTGCCAGGCTGGAACAGACCCTCATACTAAACGGGGGGGGAGGAGGAGAGGTTTTGGGCATGTGGTAAAAAAGCCTCTGCTCAGAGGCTGTGATCGCCCATCCTCCACTGTGCAGACCAGCTCAGCTGAGGGGCCCCTTCACCCCGGGAAAAGCTGCATTCACATGCAAGACAGCAGAGGAGATGTCATCACCCATCAAAGCGGTCCCCAGACCCTGCACCAGAGATCTGCAACATGATGCAACAGAGCCACAGTGTTGCAAGAGACAGTGTCAAACTTTCCCTCCCCAGGGGAGGCACGTGGGCATTCCCACCTGCCCCAAATCCATATTAATCCATTGGATTCTTTACTTTTCCGTGCGAGGCTGCGGGGAACCCTAACCCACATCCTTCCTCCCTTCCTCCCTTCCTCCCTTCCTCCCTTCCCTCCCTTCCCTCCCTTTCCTCCCTTTCCTTCCCTTCCTTCCCTTCCTTCCCCTCTTTCTCTCTCTCTCTTTAGCTCTCTCTTTTTCTTTCTCTCTTTCTCTCTTTCTTTCTCTTTGCCTCTTTTACTATTAAATAAAATGTATCAAGTTTTTTGGCACCAACATCTAACCTTATTCGGTTTTACTCAAGTTTTGGGGTATATTTCAAACCTTTTTGAGTTCGATCCATATTATTCACAAAGACTTAATTTTCTTTGCTCTTCTGTGTTTAATCCAGTTCGTAGCAACATGTAATAAGGAAAGCTGAAATATTATTATTTATTATTATTTATTATGCATAAACTGCACTGTTATTGCTCCTAGCTATTTTCTTTGTCGCATGTTCATTGTTTTAGTTTTATAAAAGCATTACCATGCTCTTCCTTAATCTCACCTTTGTTTACACACATCACCAGTGTGCATCTCACTAATTAGATTTCTAATTTTTGTGAGATCTCTGTCTCTTTCTTTCTCACCTTGTCTCATTATTTTCAAATGAAATGGCATTAATACTACTCTCAATAAAAATATTATTCCCAGATGCAGTCTTAACAAGTCCTCCAATATCTTCAATTTATCATGGATAAATTTGCTCAATTTATCTTTGAGCAAAGTCATCATGATGGCAATTCAAGACTCGGAACACTAACTGTGCTTGAATTCCTTCCAATCCAAGTACAGTTGGTTGAGAATTGATTTTCCATTGCAATGTGGTGATGGCATGTGTACATTGTATAGAGTGGGCTGCCTGCCAGCCTTACCACTGCCATACAAAACTAATATATTATTATATAGACTTAAAAGTTTATTTCTTTGCAAGCTACCACAAAAAGAACTCAAATTTCTTAACTAGGAACAATATTGTTATTTGATTGGCATTCCTTCCAAGGGAAGCTAAATCATTACAAATTCTTGACTCTGAAATAGAACTGTAATTGACTCCATATTGCAAAATCTCTACTAGAGACACTCTTTTGCAGTCTGGTCGAGGTTCTCCACAATGATTTCTAGGGCAGGGATGATGCATTTGCTACCTGGTCATAAACCCCAGTCTGACATGCCTTGATTTTTATTTTAAGACAAAGACTGAAGTTCTGTGCTTGATACTAATGACCATGTTTCCCCAACATCATCTTCTCATGGTTCATCCACTGTATAGTTGCTGGTCCAAAGAAACAGTTTCAGAAGTACTTTAAGCAGGAAAAAGTAGGAATTTCACTTAAAGACAAATATTTATATCTTTGTTACCAGGCACTCACCTACAACTAAAGCTCTCCCTTTGTGCTATTAAAAGTGTTGGATGTACAGTGAATAGGATCAGAAAATCCCCTGGGGCTAAAAGCACACCGATGAGCTTCCCGCATTCATTTCAGCTCCAAAGTGCTTCCCAAGATGACTGTACCAACACAAAAAAGGAGTGGGAAGGAACAGAGAGAAAAAGATGGATTATTTCTTTTGATGGTGTGCCAGCATAAAGCATTCATAAAGCTGCTACCTAAGGGTTGTTTTGAAGTTTGTGCTACCTGGAGAGGTTGTGGGTCCACAGAAGTTTTTCATTTCATAATAATTCTCACTGCACCATCACATCTTATAATACCCTTGGTAAAGGTAAAAGTATTGGGGCATGTACATGAAGGAGCACTTCTGGGGGGAAGGAAGTGAATATGTAACATATTTCATGACTTCTGGAGTGCAGTTGAACTTGAGAGGCATGATTCAGAGCCCAGTCTGTACAGAAATTTGTTAGATTTTCTGATTCTTTTATTTCTTGATTCTAAACTTTTCTTTCAATGCAATACTGAAGAGCAGATCTAGAAAATTAAAAATTAAGAGCGAGAGAGTGAGAGCATGAGAAAGCAGAAAACTCTACGGATTTTGAGTATCAAAGTCCAAACCTGTAATTCTGAGAACTCCCATTCAGTCCCCATCTAATACTGGACATGGTGTGGAGGAGTTCCGTATCTCTTCTTAACTTTTGAATTCATAGAATCATTGAATGGTTTGGATTGAAACTACCTTAAAGTGCATCTAGTCCCATAAGCAAGAACACATCCCCATAGACCAAGGTGCTCAAAGCTCCATCCAACTCGGCCTTGAACACTGCCAGGAGTCAGTCATCCACAGCTTCTCTGGGCAACATGTGCCAGGGGCCTTACCATCCTCATGGAGAATTTTTTCCTAACATCTAAGCTAAATCTAGTCTTTCAGTTTGAACCCATTACTCCTTATCCTATCACTACAGTTCCTAATGAAGAATCCCTCTCCAGGTTCCCTGTAGTCCCTTCACATACTGGAAGGTTGTTGTGATGTCTCCAGGCAACCTTCTCTTCTCCAGGCTGAACAGACCCAACTTTCTCAGCCTGTCCTCATAGGGAGGGAGCTGCAGTCTTCTTATCAACTTCCTGACCTCCTCTGCACTTGCTCCAACAGTTCCATGTCCTTATGTTGGGGGGCCCAGGGCTGGATGCAGCACTGCAGGTGGAGTCTCACCAGAGCAGAGTAGAGAGGCAGAATCCTCTCCTTCCCCTGCTGCCCACTCTGCTTTGGAGGCAGTCCAGGATACATTTGGATTTCTGGGCTGCAAGTGCACATTGATGGCTCATGTTGAGTTTTTCATGAACAAAATCAATTTTTCCTGACTACTTAGCATTGTATCCTTGCTCAGCCCAGAACTGCCAACTCTGATAATGTTGACAAATCTAAAAATGCAAGAGAAAATCGTCTATCTAAATTGCTCAAGGATTTGCAGACTTTCTCAGAGCATAACAGGATTCTATTAATTAAAAAAGAAAAAAGAAATGCACTTTGGTATCATTCTCAAGACTCCATTCCATTTTGCATGAGTGGGCTTGCAAAGTCATTCTATGAACTGTAGCAGGTACAATACCAAGCAGAGAAACTGAAGCCCACTCCTCTTCCCCACTGAGCTCCCTGATCATTTAAATGCTCTAACCACTGGCCAACGATACAGTCATAGTTTTTCTTGTCCTCTCTTTTGATCCCATGTTTTTCTGAGAATGATCAAAGACTAACTATAAATTATTCTTTCCCAGAGTTACAGAACTATCTCAGGAGGAAGAAACTGAATTCATGTCCTGACCTCCTATGTAAGTGCTCTAAAAAAAATTAACAACTGCATAATGAGAGAGGACCTTGAGGATTGGTTTTAAAAGAAGAAATTAAGTCTTTCACAGATCTTAAAAGAAAGGAACTGATCTTTACTAGCTCAAAAGAAATAAAAAGAATTTAAGACATACATATGGTCAGAAATATTTAAGTACATCCATGGCAGTACCATGTACCTTCAGTGTAGTTTGAATCATTTTAAGTGATACCTTGCACAGGGTTCATGCTATCCTGGCTTTCATTTTAATGAGACAAACTTTCCCCATATCCACTTGTTGTTGCAGGGGAAAAGAAATTTAGAGTTCACTATGGATGTTGAGGGGTAATACTCACACCGCCTTAATGCAGCACTTAAACTGGACTTTCTGTGCCCATAATGACTTGTGAGTCGAAGGTGGCAGGCAAATCTGAGCTATCAGAACTTCACTCTTTGTTGCAGTTTCCTACATACACTTTCCAAGTCACCAAAGGCACAAATTTCAAGCTGCAGAGTAGCACTCTCTCCTAGCTTTGGGTTATATCAGCTAAGCTGAATAAAGCCTAAAGACTTAGAAATATACACACATGTACATAACATTTTTGTGGGCATCTAGAAATAGACATGGAACTAAATTTAAAATGAGCTATCTGTACAAGTCATAACCCCTCAGTATGAGTTTACAAAATTATTCACAATTTTCCTAATTTCAGTAATTTTAGTTTACAGAACCACAGAATCATTTAGGTTGAAAAAGACCTCTAAGAGCATCAAGTCCAACCTTTGACTGATCACCACTGTGTCAAATAGACCACGACATCAAGTGCCACGTCCAGTTATTTCTTGAACATCTCCAGGGATGGTGACTCCACCTCCTCCTTGGGCAGCCCATTCCAATGCTTAGCAACCCTTCTGTAAAGAACTTCTTCCTCATGTCCAACGTGAACCTGCCCTGATGCAGCTTGAGGCCTTGTCCTCTTGTCCTGTTGCCAGTTGCCTGGGGGAAGTGGCCAACTCCCATCTGACTACATCCTCCTCTCAGGGACTTGTAGAGAGTGATAAGGTCACCCCGAGCCTCCTTTTCTCCATGCTAAACACCCCTAGCTTAAACTAGCTTAAGTTGTTGTTTATTTTCAATGATACTTCAAAACTTCCCATCAAAAACTCTATTGAAAATAGGATCAAGGTAAAAAGAACTTTTTTTTTAGTGGTTTGCACACAAATAGTATATTGTGTCCTCTTTTGACTTCAACAGCACACTGCTGAATAACATCCTCAGAGTTGTGCTAGCATCATTTGAAGATGCAAATTGATGATACTGCTGCAGGAAGATATTAAAGTACTATTTAAATGGAAGTTGGTAAATAAAAACCAGTCTTGCCCGGATTCTGTTACATTTAAGAGACAGGAAAACAAATCAATGCTGCTGAATGGAAAGAATGAGATCAATAAGGGGACAAAGTACATTTTCAAGGCACTAAAAATTTGAAAATTTAAAAGTTCTAAAACTGAAAAATTACCTGTCTGCATCCTTTTAAATCAAAGTTCATGGAATTTATAGAATGCTAGATGTCAGATAATGCCATGCATCTGAGAGCTTAGCATTGCAGTTTTCTGATAATGTAACTCTGAAGACCTAGACTTCAAAAAGAGCTTTGGAATCATCAGCCATGATTTATGGAAGCAGTAATTCCACTTCTCTCTATACTTCATGTCATTAAAAAGAAAGATTGGTCTGTCAGTTGAAATTCTCTTTCTTCAAGTAGAGCTAAAAAGAACAGTAAAAACTATAGATGAACCACACTTCAGCCAAGTGATTTTCCAAAGATTAGCTACATAGGTACTGAACAAAAGCCTGAGTTATCTTGAGGGTTATTCGGAGCTCCTCTTCTTAGTTTTATGTGCAAGCTTCCAAAAGATATATCCAGCAATGCCGCTGGAGCTGGGAGGAGGAAGTATACCAAAGCTCTAGAAAGGCTTAAAAACCAGAGTTTGGTTATTGGCATATAGTCCTAGTTTCTATCTTGGTATAGATAAGGGCCTCAAATAAAATGAGGCATAGAATACCAGGCTGAAAGGAACAGCAAAGATCATCTGGTCTAACCTTTCTCGGCAAAAGACTGGAACTGTTTGGCTGCAGAAATAGCTTTTCTTCCTTGTAAAGAGAGACATAAATTACAGTTTCAGAATCTGCTCTCAAGTCTATTTTGGGTGCATGCACATACAATTTTGTTTTCCTCTCAGTAAGGGTAGGCACAGCACTAAAAGCAATTGCAAAGCTTAGGAGAGCTTGAGAAAAAATAGACGTGGTAACATTTACAGCAAAAATTCACTTCCTGGTTTGCTAACACCAGACAGCCCTTTTCCCAGCATCCCAGAACTGTGTGGAAAATACCCTTCTATAACTGATAAAATTCAGGATGCCACTGAAGTCCTGCTCTCTGACCATTCCCCTTTCCCAGCTACTTCAAAAATTAATCCTCTCCTGGCCACAACCAGGACAATCTCCTATAAAAGCAATGCCATTTTACTGACCAATGTATGTCTTTATACACTGGCTCTTGATGATTTTTCTACTTTCTAATGCACAGCTACACTTAATTTCTCTCCCAAGTTTGCCCTCTGAGTTCAGGTCATCAAACTATAGCTATCATTCTCACTCAAATATCTTGGTTACCTAAGTGATCATTAGGTTGGTGAGACAAATGTTTCGCTGGTGCTATTAACCCTAGCCATTAATTTTTCATTTATTTTTGAGCCTTTATTAATTCTATGTCTTTATTGCAATTTTTCTTAGTCATAAAAAAAGGTGAAATGTTTAACAACTGCCAACTAATTTCCAAATCAGAACAGGTTTCTTGCTAAAGCACATTGTAGATTTGTGAATGGAGATAGGTATGTCTCGGGTTTGACACTGGTCAAACACCACTGCACCCACAAAAAATCATTCATTCTCCTCTGCTACAGTTGAGCAGAGGAGTAGGAAAGAACAATTAAAAAGACATTCATGAGTTAAGGTAAGGATTGGGAAGAAACACTTTAAGGGCAAAACAGGCTCAAAACATAAAAAGGTATAAAGAAAAATTTATTAACAGAATTAAAAGAGGATAATGAGAACTAAAATAAACCTTTAGAACACCTTTCCCCCTCCTCCAGCCCTTCTTTCCTTCCCACTGACAGTGCAGGTAGACAAAACATGGGACTTTAGTCAGTTTGTATCTTCTAA